>JAAAKQ030075008.1:0-33983 GCA_010016005.3 Zanna intricata | reverse complement strand
GCCAAGGTGCTTGTCCAGCGTCACCCCCAAGTATCTGGCGGTTTCTGCTCTTCCAATCGGTCTGTCCTTGAATGTTAAGGACGTCCCGGACCTATTAGAGTTTTATGTAACATCGGGTATATCATCTATATACACTTCTGCAATGATTAGTTACGATTCACCTTCTGATCATTCATCCTCCTACTTACGATAAGCACAGTGATAATTAGAAGAAGAAATACTCTATCCTATACAATAATAGGAGAAATTGAAATTCTTATGGGAGCTGAAACGAGGTTGATCTTGTCGTATTGATTACATTGATATGATGTAGTGAAATAATCTATGCAACATGCTACTTTACCTTGATGTTACAAGAACCAGCCTTGCGCTCAACAGTTCAATGAAACAAGTGGTAGCTCAGAAGGAGAGGCAATATTACAGGATACCAGAGAATAAGATATTTTTTAACAGGATTATTTAAAGGTAAAAGTGAGTCCTAAAGTGAAGTAAAGTCTTTTAAAAAGAAGAGTTATAAAAATTATCACAATGTTCTTTCACCACTAAAACGAGAGAACTATACTTTGTGGAAGGCCTATGAGGGATGTGAGGAGGGAAGAGAGGGATGGCCACTAAAGTGGCCATCCCTCTCTTCCCTCCTAAAGAAGTCAGATTGTTCTTTAGCTAGAACTGATAATAAGAAGACCGACCTTTTGCTTGTCATATGTGATTGCCTTTCAGCCATTTAATATCTGTAGCTCTGGGTACAGAAGAGGTAATTCTGAACTTCTTTAGTAAGTTTTTTGGTTTAACCTTTCTCATCTAGGGATGTGCTAGAAGGGATTAAAAAGAGCGGAACTTAAAGAAAGCCTCTGGCTTCACTTTGATACAAAAATAAAACACAACAAAAAAACATGTTCGTTGTGCTCTCATCTAAGGCTGAAATTTTTTGATACAACTTTTCATTGGTATCCTTCAAACGACGTGTTAATCGTCGGAGTGAAAAGTATCTCAAGTAGTGGTATATAAGCTGGGCAGTTCGTGCATGACGTGTCCAATAAGCCTACTCCTTACCATGCCTACTTATCAAGTCTAAAGTATTCGAAAGATTCCTTCAGATATTGTGGTCTGTATTATAAGAGACATAAGTTATTCTAGACGACGAGTTCGGATTTCAGGGGGCCACTCAACACTCACAGGATCATTTGTGTAATCTCCAACTGTTTGAAGAAGAATAGTTTTGTTCGGCTGCCTTTCTTGATATTAAAGAAGCATTCGTTAAGGTATGGCTGCCGGGTCTGCTAATAAAATTTAAAAAATCTATCTCAATCTTTCTATTTAATACTGTATAGCTATTTGTTCGGACGTTTCTCTGTGATTAAATATAAAGAGGAGTTATTTGCATTACGAGTATTTGACACTTCCAGCAATATTTGAGTACCAGCAATACAGAGATAATTCAGCGATTCCAGAATAAATTTATGAGAGGCATTAAACAGGCGCCATGATTCGAACGGAACAAAGAAATTCATGAGTATTTAGGGTTACCGTGCTTTCGTGAGGAAGTCGATCGGTTTGCAACTAAGTTCAAAGTAAGATTTGACAGTTGTCAAATCTTATTTTGTTTATGTAGTGTAGTTTATGTAGTCATAAACTATGTATTTGTAATCCTATAAGACAATGGGGAAAATTGAAGGGGGTTAAAGCGAGTTTATGTATTGAATCTTGGAAACTAATAGTGATACTCAAGATGAGGTTTTTCTTTTAAGTTGTGCATCATCAAAGTGTTTTATGTTATGTTTATGATCGCTTATCTTTTTAATTACTTTTTTGTATTTTCTATTATTCTTTTTATTATGTGGTTTTATTCATAATGGACATTATTATGATTTTTAGTTCATTACTCTCTGAACTTTGTCAATGCTTATGCTACCTTTGATTTACTTTTGATGTCTAGAATGTATTGAAGATTTTTCTAGGGAAAAATTCTTTATAACTTGATTACTGTCATGATATTTGCTTATGGTTTCTGTTCTACGAAACCGATTGTAAATATAATTTGAGATACAAAAAATTTGTTGTATTACTGTTTATTTTTATGGTTGGTTATTACATTAATAACTATGGTTATTATTATTATCTTTTTTTAATATCCATTAAAGTGTCTGAGCGTTTTAGTTTAGTTCTTTTCGTTTGTACCGAATATGTTTGTGTTACTGATATACCGTTGATTTAAGCGAAGTATTGAAATAAGTGTGCAAAATTAACAAAAGTATTTGGCCGTTTTCAGCGGTTTTCTTTTTTAAACAAATTATCTGAGTAATTTTAGATTACTCAGTTCATTAAAAAATAATATTACATTTTTTACTTACTGAAATTTTTGGAGGTTTTTTAAATTTTTATTTATACTCGTAAATAAGTCTATTAATACTTTAAAATAGATAATACAGAGAATCATTTCATCTCTTCAGTTAACTAATTTGTATTAAATAATAATAATGAATGAAATAGTAAGTAATAACACTAGGATTGTTATTTAATCAAAGTTTTCCAATGATCAGACCGATAATCGATGTCACGCAAACATGAAGTCTAATAGCGTAATTAAATAAAGTTTTGAACATTACCATAAGGTTTGATTGAAACTGAAATACCGGGTTGTTTTTTATTAATAAGATGTAGATTTTAGAGATGAAAGAAATTCTTGATGTATATTTTAATTAACTGTTACATTAAATATAGAAAGTTGACTAAAAGAAGAAGTTTATACCGGTTATAGGAAATTTATTGAAGTAAGAAGATACCTACTTTAAGAAAGATATAACGATTCAAGTTTTAAATTTTATTTATTTTAACGTGATTGAATTTGTTTTATATAGACTATAATTTTTAACCGCTTTTGAATTAAAAGTAAACACTTTGACAGTACTTTATTGAATAACTGTCTATACATTATTATTTCTTATAGTTAATTTTGGGAGGAAGTATATTTTGCTACTCGTAACTCAAAAATATACTGGGTAAATACACGTTGCAAACCTTATAATTTAATATATTTTAAATAGAAATGATTTTTCTCTGATAATTTTTATTAAAATTATAATCACTTCTGATACGTAGAATAAAAACTTATTAAAAAACAATATACCGTATTCAGATTTTCTTAACAGCAAACAAAAATGTTTTTATTAATAAATTATTCCAACAATTTGAAAATAGAAATAAATAATTAACTTTTGATTTTTATTAATTTTTTATTAACTTTTTACGGAATAAAAATTATTTTAATTTCTCAATGTTATTATCATAAGATATGTTAGAAATAGCACGTCATTGTTTTCATAAGAACCATAAAATGTAGTTTTTTATGATTAAAACTGAACTTCTTCCTTTTATGTATTACAGCACCTATAGGTTTCGTTAATTAATAAAATTAAAATCGGTCAAAAAGATGTATTTTTATATGTATAGGTGTTTTTGTATAATTATACTTACACTCGTGCATTTTCACATTTAATGTTTATCTTTCAAGAATGGATGACAAAATTTGATGTGATAATAAGTTATCTCGCCAATCCAGCCATTCTAACACATACAAGTGTATTAGAATACCTGACTTTACTTATATTTTTTGAAAAATAAAAGAAGGAAAATGTCTATCTTCTTATCTATAACAATGAGAAGTAAGGAGACATTTATCGTAGGGGACTGCCCAATCTGTACCCTAACCAGTCTATCCGTCTTACAATATTTATTCCTCTGATCACGAAGTCTGTCTGTTTTACTTGAAATACGGTCTTCACTTAAATTGTTAACTGGAGTAGTTTCAGAAAGATCAATCTGTCAATAACCAAATGTATACCTGAGATAATTTATATCTGTTACTGAAGGTAACAAAGCTAAGTAGATTTTCAGTCAGTGCTTTTAATCGATGAGTAAAAAACTCTTTTCTATTAGATACTCTTTTTAACCATAATTCTAGCATAAAAAACTAGCATAATTCTATAACTTAACGTGAATTTGATTCCAAGAAAATTTTTACCCATAAAATATAAAATAAAAAATTATATATATACCTATTAGCAGCTGGTATGCATTTTATTTTAGTAAAATGTCAAAAATGTAAAAATTCTACTACATAAGACACAAATCCCTTCCAAAATGTGATTGTACATATTCGCAAGAAATCACTAGGTTGCTATGCAAGACTACTTTAAAATGTATGGAATGAAGTAGTTTACCGTTGCCTTCTTCACTGATTGGAAGTATAGTATCGGCATTTTAACAACAACAAAATCTTTACCTTCTGTCAATTTACTTCAAAATCAGCTGAATAATGAACATGATTATTCTTAAAGATCCCCATGTTAATTAGCTATTTGATGTCTTGTATTTGCTATAATATGCGTCCTAACCTTAATAATGACTGTAACATATAAATTAATATTTCACTTTTGACGAAAAAATGCCTCTTCAAATTTGCTGTTAGAAGGAAATATTTGTATCACATATATTTATACAAAATAAATATTAAGTACTCATCATTTAAAAAAAAAAAAATATGCAACTATAAATATATCATCAAAAATAAACGTTAAAATAAAAAATGCTTTAAAAAAAATTCAAATCTGAAATCGAATTTTTTAATAGATATTTTGTAGAATTAAGTTTGAAATTAATGAAATTAGGGTTTTATAAATTTGTCATTATATAGAAAAAAATCTAACCACAAAATTCTAATACTTTCCTCGCATTAATTTATTTATGATTATTTAATCATACATAATTGATAAATAATTACACATAAAAAAGTTACGTATAATTTTTTTTGGGGATTTAGAGGGTAATTTACGATAAATTTTTATTGAAAAATCATTATTACATGTTTAAACGAGTCAAAAAGATTAGAAAATTTCAAAAATCATAATTTTTTAACTTTTATCTTCACCCCATCTTAAAAACTCCTAAAAAGATTCTTTTTTTTTTTTTTTTTTTTTTTTAAGCTCAGGAATCACAATTAAGAATTACATCAGAGGATGGAAATGAATGATGTGTACCGTGTGTGAAAATTCCCTGCCTGACCGGGATTCGAATCCGGGACCTCCGGTATGAAAGACCGAAACGCTAGAACTCTGCCACGGAGGCCTGTAGAAAAAGATACTTAAGGATACTTATTGGATTTTTCTAAGATTACCATGTTGAATGGGAGAAGCTGAAAAAAGTTCACTAAAATATGCACAACCAAAAAGTTAACCAAGATTTATTTTTTGGGGTAGGGGTGAATTATGATAAAAGTTTACTGTAATATTGCTTCTAAAACCCTATTTAAAATTTTTGTATTATTAATAGTTAAAAAAATCGAAAGAAAATTTGAACAATTTCAAAAAATCGAAATTTTTGAAATTTGAATAGCTTTCCAACCCCCAATATTGCCCTAAAGTATATTTTTGGGTCGTTTACGCTTTTACTTTCCTAGTAAGACATTAAAATATTCGACTAAAATCAAAAAAATTAATTAAAAATATGTAATAAATAAAAGGCAAGTTTTTTACGATTCTTGGGGAAAGTGGAAATTTTAAGGAAAAATTTACAACAAAAAAAAGTTAAGATAATCAGGCCCACTCGTACTGAGCATAATATAAAGTCTGCTTATGATTACAAAATCTTGAAAAAACTGATACCCAAAAACCCCTCCCTCACCACGAGGAGATAAATGGACCCCCATATATACGAGTCTCTCGTGTATACTTCAATTATATAATTACCCCATACACACGAGTCTCTCCAGAATTTCATCGAAATCGGCTTATACAACTAATATTAAGCTGTTAATAATAAGCTAATATAATATAAGCTGTAATATAATGTATAATATACCAGTAATACAAGCTGTAATATTAAGCTGCCAATATTTTATAGCTAATATTAAGCTAACCCCACACACCAACTCAATTGCATACGCATATACATACGTACGTGCATATGTGCCCCTCACTTTCTTTGATTTTTGAGGTCCCTTGGTCATGAAACGTCGAGAAATGAAAATACCCATACCCCATTTTTATGACTGATTACCATCAGTCATAAATTTAATTTAATTAAATGTTTATTAAAATGTATTTTGTCAAAAATTTTCTCATAGTAGACAAAATTATCTTTTATTTGAGAACTAAACTATATTTGTACGCGATTCCGTTCAAAACTAATGAATGAGAACATTATAATGGTCTAACAACTCAAAACAATCCCCGTTTAGTTTCCTCGTTCTTTCAATCCCCGTTCTTCCATTCAATCCCCGTACTTTCCTTCTTGGGACGTAGCTCTAGAACTATAATGCCAGGAAAGTAAAAATATTCATGTATTTTTAATCTATTTTTACTGTAATTAACTGGAATTAGAATGATCATAATTTTAATAAACTTATTACAGGATTTGTGTGTAATAAATTTTCTTTCTTTCAAAATAGCAATTCACGTAATATTATTACTGTCAGTATAATTTAGTAAGGCATAAATAATAATACTTTAAATAAAGCTTATTGTCATTAAATACCTTATTACAGAATTAAAATCTATATGTTATTATTATTACTATTCGTTTTCAATTAGCCCAAGTATTGTTATCGTAATTATTTAGAACTGCAACATATATAAATATAGAAATGGTATTTTTCTAAAAAATGAGTTCTTTTATTGATCATTTTCCTGTAGTTTAAGAAGCTAGCTAGAAGCTTAGCTAAACATTTTCTGTCACGTCTATTAGAAGGAATAAGCAAGACTAACATTAAAATGGATAAATCGATACAAAACATGGTGAACGTTTATCACCAGAGTTACAGATCAGACTGTTTCTTTTTATTCTATAACTTTTGTTACATAAGAATCACAGACATCTAATATACAACGTATATAAGATATCCTATACGTTTGTAGGTGCATCTGACATAAATCGCTTTATATTTTTTTGTTAATTTTTTTTTATGCGATTGTTAATATTCTGATTTATTGGATCGTACACGCTTCCTGTAATATTTCTTAAATAGCCTGTTTATTTTCCTATTTCCAGCTTGGTTTTACATTGTATTTATGTACAGTATGATTATTGTAACGTATAAATAGTTAACAGTAGAAAGAGAAGTTTTTCGGATTATATTTGCCAGTATGGAAAGTATTCAATATTGACAAAACGTTCAACACAATGAGGGTTATCGTATACCATTATCTTTACCTGTTAACATTGTAAATGCAATTTCTATTGTAATTAACAAAATTACTAATAATTTTTAATTGGTGTATGTAATATTAAAAAAAAATTTTTCAATAAATTTTATTTAAGCATTAGTAAGCATTAGAAATCCTCTCGGCTGAATAACAAGCGCAATAAATATAAATATACAATTTCTTACTAGAACTTATATTATTCAGTCAGTTCAACCATTATTTCTAACTGTTTAGAAAGTAAATATTCTTAATAGAACTATTATTCGACTTATCGAGAATAAATGAAACCCTCTTCATGAAATTAAAATTTCTAATGCTTACTAATTATTACTAATTACTGATGAATTAACGAGCAGTATTGAATTATATGAATTACAAATATATACTTAACAGAATTTTGTGCCCATCTAAAAAAGTTTTATTACTAATGTTAAATGTTATGTATTGTTTCGTAATTTTAATGCATGTTTCTCTCCATGGGTAATTCAAATTAATATGTTTTTTTTTTCAGGTAAAATAATTGTTAAGTATTTTAATTATTCTCCAGTCAATTAATGTCAAAAATAAAAACGGAATAGCACTAAAAACTTTGTTCCAGTGTGAAATGATGAATCTACGGTCATCTGTCGGCAAACAATATATTATTTAAATAAGTTTTAGCTCATAATACATAATAAACACGTTTTAAGACAAATTTAATGAAGATGAAACATTCAAATATTATTATTTTATATATATTATTTAAAATGAATAAATGTGTTAAAGAAGTTAAATAATTTTTTTTTGGATGTTTAGAAAAAAAATTGTTTCTGAATTGGCGAAGAATTTACGGGGCGTTAAAATGTAAAGAAAAAAATAAATGTGTGATCGATGTATTATAACATCATGGTAATTGTCTAGACCTCGTATATGACTAGTGAAAAGAATAACCCTCTTTCTATTTCATGGAACATTATCACAAAGTGATTTCTTATGGAGCGGGTAAAAGTTTTTTGAAGAGAGATTCTGATGTCTTATGATTTTACATGTCCAGATAATGATAAAACCCATCTTTATGCATTAAATAGGATTAGATTAAATTAAATCAACTTGTGTTTTTCTTAAAGTCATACACGGATAAAATATTAAATTTTAATAGATTATTGTCTTATAATACGATTTTTATCTTTACCCTATTTTGGTTTTATAATTTTCGTAACATATTTTTCTGACTTTCAAAATAAACCTAAGTATTCTGTTGATCACAGCCTTTGGTACCGTAAAAAAGTAGAAGTTAGCCTACCATGTCTTTTAATATATGCATTTTAAAAAAATCCTGCAAAATAATCAACTATGGCATACATTTTAATAGGAAGGTTATACTTTAAAAGTTATTAGAAAAATTTCCCAAGTTTTATTAAATAATCTGAAACTTATAAGTTTAAGTTAAAAATAAATTAATTATTCATTTTTTTATCGAATAAAGAACTTTTAAAATGGGACTGTTACACACAACGTACTATAATAAAAGACATTTAATGTTCAATTAAAAAAAAAGAAAATTGAATATAGACAACTTTTGACTTCCTTGTACGTCTATTAAATTATAATATATACACATGTTTTTAAAATGAAAAGTACATTAATAATTATTAATAATTTAACTAATTATTAATAACTTCTGATAT
This sequence comes from Zanna intricata, assembly GCA_010016005.3. Classification (NCBI taxonomy): domain Eukaryota; kingdom Metazoa; phylum Arthropoda; class Insecta; order Hemiptera; family Fulgoridae; genus Zanna; species Zanna intricata. Next base: position 25,117 of record JAAAKQ030075008.1, on the reverse strand, counting down.
CAATTGAATTATTATTTATCGTAATAACTTGTTATTAACAGAGGTTAATAATTATTAACTAATCAATGTAGTAAAATTTAAAAAAAGGAGATGAAGTCTGATTCGAATTGATGTGTACCCTTGTAAAATCCATATATTTAATTTATTAAAATTTTATTTGGCTATAACTCTAGAACCAATGAAAATAAATATTACTTATTATATACCGTTGAAAAGCGCTATATGAGGACTTATTACTGCAGTCAAGAAAAAGTCCAAAAATATTTGGATTTTTGAATGTTTTTGGACACTTTTCGTTCAGTCGATTGCAATCAAAAGGGGAGGTGCATAACTAGATGTTACAATAGTCGTAAATCCAAAATTTCAAAATTCTACAGCTAATCGTTCTTGAGTTTTGCGTGACACGTACGTATGTACGGATGTTATGTCAAAACTAGTCAAAATGTATTCAGGAATGGTTAGAATGAATATTTCCGTTGAAATCTGAAAACCGAAATTTTTCGGGATTACAAAACTTCCTTGTACTTCGTATAAGGAAGAATAAGTACAAGGAAGTATTGAAATCGCGAAACGGTATAAAACGCTTGAAAATAGACTTAACTGTGAGAGTTAGTAAAAACTTATTCCAGTCCAGGACGGGATATAAAACAGGTCGTTTATTTGTGGTTTATTCTATGTAGAAATTTTATTTAATTCTTTTTAAAAATCAAATATGGTTCCCTTTATTAATAAATTTTTTCTTCTTTTGATTTCTTTAGGAAATATTCTTATAACTTTAAAAGTTAAAATTTGGAAAACATATTTCTTTTTAGATTAAAATCTATAGAATTATTGATAAGATCAAGAAAGAAAATTTTGATTATAGTTCCAAAATGCATATGATGATATTTAATTCTTGTATCAAGTTTATTGTAAAAATAAAATCTATTATTGATAAGTCCTTATTTAAAATTAGGAATTTAAATATTTGTTGTAAATTATATTTTAAAATAATTATATAACAAATATAATTAAACTATTAATTTTTTATTACTATTTTTACAAAATTTATTATTCATAAATAAATAAATTTGATAATTCAAATTTAAAATTAAATTTTAAATATAACTATAAATTTTAAATTTAAAATAAAATTAATATAAATGAGTATAATTATTATTTACAATTTTTCTGACTGTCAATACTAAATTTTGGTATTTTCTTTGCTTTTTATGTTCTCAAATTCATCAGTGTTGTTTGGACTCATCTTTCTGTTTAATTATTTATGTTTATTATATTTTTCTGTATAGTCTACAAAATATCTATGCATATAAATAGATATATATACATATACCGTTCTGTGAGGGAATTCAACATAAATCCGTCTGTGCAAAAGACAAATATAATATCATTTTGTTTTATTCAAATTCGCTCATGTTTCCGGAAAATTAGAATCGATTACAAATTATAATGAGAAAAAAAATTTAACAATAGTGTAAAAGAAAATGTTCTTTTTTGTAAGAACGATGATGTATAGAAAATACAAATTTGTTAACATATATAAAATGTTCTTTCAAATTTGAAATTTAACTTTACAAATTAAATATTACGTATTAGTTAAATGAATAGATTCCGTGAAATTACGTTTCTGAAAAAAAAAAATAGGTAATTTAAGTTTAATAGATTTGTATGTTTGTTCCATTTCTAGCTCTGTGGGTATCCAAATCGGCAAGTTGGATTTCTTCGTACATCCTTCACTAGCATGAAGGATAGTAGATTCTATGGCTGTGATAATTATTTTAAGATTGTCCAAATTCACAATTCTTTTTTTAATTGGCGAATATCTTTACATCTTCTAAATTAAAAGAAAACGAGTACTGTTTGGTTTTAACTCGATCGAACTTCTCAACCAATCCCTATTTAAATAGTTTAATGCCATGATTATTACAATAAAGGGAACTAACAAATTGTCGGATAACAATTTATTTTATGCTTAAATCATAAAACTCTGGAAATAAATAGCGTTTTAATAAAAAAAAGCCTTATCTTTCAAACTGATCTTCAGATATTGGTGATCTCTTCAGTAAAATTTATTTTAAAACAATTTACGTATTTTGCCAATATTTTTAAAGAGGTAGTACCTGATGGATGGTAGTATTTGTAGGTAAGTTATAACCATTTTACAACAAAAGTTTTGTTGAAGAGTAACAAATAATTTAATCTTAGTAAACAAATTAGGTACTTTGGCGTCGCCATGGTATTGACTGTTTCTGCATAAGTTTTACTCATGGTCATACGGAAGTACCAACTGTTGGAGGAAAAATTAAAAATTTAATATGATAAAAACCTTTGTACAAGCTGTACTCATTTGAACAACAGATTGTTTCTGTCTCATAAAATAAGCTTATTATAAATTATAACATCCCAGATTTATTTGGTAAACAATACTTCCAACCTTCATTCCACCCACAAATAAACTTTGAAACAATATTTGCTTTAATTAGAGTATTGTGATTTATTTTTACATTGTCTATTATCTGTCAAGACTCGCCTACTTATAAAAATTCTATACTTTTTCAGAAAAATCAATAAAATATTCCTTGGAAGTACAAAACAGCAAATGAATATAGGCTAATTCGTAAAACGATCATAACTTCACAAATAAATTTTTGTACATAATTTACCTTTTTTTTTTTGTTATTTTTTGATGTCACACTATTTTTTATTTTTACATAAATGTATGTGAATTACACTTCTTTAAAAAAAAAAAAAACTATTTTTCGTGAATGAACAATTTTAATTAAATTACATATTTGAAAATCGTACTTAATAAACTAACTGATTTCCTAATTTCATTAAATAGATGTTTTTACTGAAAAAAAAAAAGTTGTATTCATATATTTTATTTTAAAAAGAAACAGATAAATGTTTTTACAAAATGCATTTAAATAAATTAGAAGCAATTTTATATTTTCAAACTAATACATCTTTTAATAATAAAATGAATTTCTTTACAAGAAAATTTATTTATGTTAACAAATATAACACTAAATAACTCAGTTATTCTGAATGTAAAATCAAAATGATAATTAAGCTAGGTACGAACTTGTAAAATGTTACTGAAGCTCGTAGTTTACACCTATATCTCAAGTTTTATTCACAGAATTATTATATATCTTCTCTTTCATATACTGGAAAATACAAGATTTAATCTACCATGACGTAACATGATTGAAGCAGACCTGGTTTTATATCATTAGCCAATAGAAAGCCGGATCTATTAATACGTAATTCAAGTTGAACTAATTGAATCACTTCGTATTCCCACTGGGGATACCAATCTATTAACCAAAAGAGAACATCGGGCAAAATTCCAAAATGATTTTCAACAAAATTTTAAGTTTATTTAACCTTTCCTCTTGAATTATTTTCTGAAACTTATCCATACACATAATTTACAAAAGAAAAAAAAATTTTTCTGTCATAAGAGAATGATTAATCCTTTTAAAGTTTCAATAAATACTTCTTTAAAAAATTTGTTTTAACCTTAATGAAACGGTTGGGTACAAAATTACATGACTTGAAAAAACATTTTTAAATATTAAGAGAAATAAATAATGAGTGTATATTTGTTTCCAATGAGTTTATATTTATTTTTCTTCTTCTTTCATTTATCTTAAACACTCGCAGTACATATGAAAATACAAACATAAATATTATTCATATATGAACATTTTCAAAATGAACAATTACTGTCACCGAAATATCAATAACTGAAATATTTATCATACCTCTCTATATTTTACTCATATAACTATTTTTTTTTAATCGCATGTTTATGTTTATATTTTATCGTACTGACGAATCAGAGATTTTCGCAAAATTGGTTAACTTAAAGAAAAGGAAATTAATCAATGAGTATATTGATAATAAAATTTTTATTACAATCCTATTCTGCTAGATGCAATTTGATTGCCAATTCAATAGGTGCAAAACTAGCTAAATAAATTTATCTTCCGTTACATTTTTTGTTATTATATATTTAAAAAAAAATCTTTTATGTCTTAAGCTAAAACTAAACTGACCTTAAGATGATAAAAAGGAACGGATTTCTGGAAACATTTCTTGAATAAACTGGAAAATATCATATAATTTCGGATTTGATAGAGTATTTAACTCTTCAGCATTTCAAATAGTTCTACACTGATTAAATTCAACCCCCATTATTAAAATACTTCCTTAGTGAGAGAAAAAAAACCCACCCTCTTTCTAAAATAAAACGTATAAATGGTGCAACTCTCTGTTATTATTAAAAAAAAAAGATACAGACTGATTTTTTTAATATCAGTCCACAAAAAACATCAAAGATTACAATTATCGACATGAAAATTTACAAATTAATAAAGAACAGCAGGATTTGACAAAAAAATAGACGTGTAAAGTTTCGAATGATAGTGTGTATTTATTTTCGATGAGTTGCAAAGGAATACCAGTAAAGTATCCCCCTTGAGGCCTTCATGGGGAAGTGTCGAACTCAGAACCCAAGACAATAAATATCCCGAGCTAACCCGCTTAGTGAGTTAAGCAGGCTAAGCAGGTTCCGCAAAGATGTTACAATTAAATGCATATAATGACCTGCCCACTACCGACCAAAACTCCCTCACCACTCACCGCCACTTCGAACCGGACCCGCAATTAAGCATTACTCAGCTGTGGGGAGGGTGGCCTTTGGGTTCAGAAGATCCGGAGTCCTCGTGCGTCATCATCGCCACCCGTCCGAGCCCGCTCGGCGTTATCCCAAAACTCCTCCTCTTTATCTTTCTCAATTAGGATTTTTATAACCCAATTTTTGACCCTATTATACTCCTCGATGCCGTTCAGCATCATGGGAACCATACCTTCCGGAAGAACGTGCCGCAAGCCTGCCTCATGTTTGTATTGCAGCCATCGTGAATAACTGAAGAATGTGTACTCCACTGTGTCAATATATGCACAATGGAAACAATTCTGACATTCATTATGCCTGAATCTATGTAAATAGGCGTTAAAATTTCCATGGCTTGAGAGGAATTGGAAGAGGTAGAAGTCCACCTCCACATGTCTCCTCAAGAGCCATTTTTCAGTTTTGAGAATTAGTTTCCGGGCACGCTACAGTCGCATTTTCCCAGAAGTGCTCCCTTAGGAACGCCCTTCACGACGCCCTTAGGAACGCCTTCCTTAATACTCGTACGTTGTTTTGCTTGTAATGAACCCGGCGAGGAGAAGTCCCCGCCAGTACTCCCACTGCAAGGATTGATATTGTACAGTATCCTGATATGGTTAATAATCCAGCCCTCCTTTGGACTGATTGAAGCAATCGAGTGTTCCTTTTCTTCTGTAGTGCCCACCACCATACGGGAATGGTGTACAACATAACGGCCATGGTCCCAGCTAATATCAACCTCCTCTTTGAGGCCCTAGGTCCTTTTTGGTGCGACATTAATCTTCCTAGTGTTCTAATCATTTACTGAGTCTTCTTGGCCGTTTCCGATATATGGCAGCTAAACGAGCCAGATTTATCCAGCCAAACACCGAGATATTTGACCTTCGGTAGTGTCTGAATCTGCACCCCCACTACGGATACCTTTATCGGTCTAACCTTTCTGCCACCCACAATCGCCACCGCCTCTGACTCACTCGGCGCCAAAGCGAGTCCCCTCTCTCTAAGCCACTCACTTACTATGCTTATTGTCAGATTCGCTGAATGTTTGACATTCGCTTCCGTTCGGCTGGAAGTGAGTATGGCCAAGTTGTTAGCATAAGCCAAGATCCTGACTCCCACCGGTAGATTTACTCTCAAGACGACGTCAAAAAGATGTTCAATAAGAGAAGGCTCAGGGAAGATCCCTGCGTTACTCCATCATTTACTCCCACCTCGATACATCCTTCTTCAGTATCAACCATCAACACCAGATTGAGTAATAACTCATTGATAATCGATCTTAGGTATGGGCTGATGTTTCTTACTCATAGTTCGTCATTAATACCGTCTGCCGGGACGGTTACCAAAAGCATTCTTCACGTCGAGGAGAACCATTAAGGTAAGGTAATCTCTCTGGTCCTCCACGTACCACTTCTACTTTGTCAGCCCATCTCCAAACCAGTTTTAGTACATCAGTGGTGACCTTCCCCTTCTGAAGACGAATTGATGGTCGGAAAATCCGCCGGTCTTAGTGATATCTTCCTCAAGTCGGTCCGTGATCATCCTTTCAAAGATCTTACGAGACGCAGGCAGCAAGCAGATGGGAAGAAATCTCCGTGTACCCTCCTTTGTGACCGGTTTCGGGATTAGGATGATCCTTCCCACTCTCCATACTTCAGGGAAGCAACCTCGGAATGTGGCCTCGTTAATTGCCTCCAGCATCGGCCACGGGTCCATTTCTAATCAACTTTTAATAAGAGCCGCCGGTATCCCATTAGGTCCCGGTCCTTTATTGATGTTTATCCTCTTTATTTTTTTCTTGATCTCATTAATCGTGAAGAGGTCTGCGTTACGGAAGTCAATCACGTCGTCTCCCGTAGGCTCAGGCAGGTCCCGCAATGTTCTGAGAGAACTTTCCATTCGTCAATGTATGCTGCCAAGCACTCGGAGACCACAGTCATATCGACAACCGAACCAGACCCCTTCCCATGAAAAGTAGGGACCCCGGGCCAGTTCAGCGAGATAAAGTTATAGTTACCAACGGTTGTCACCAACTTTGCGTCTCTCCGAGAGGTGGGCGTTCTGCATAGTTCAATACCCTCCGCATTAAATTCGCCCAAGAGTACTACTTGCTGGAGAGGCTGCGATAATAAGTCTTCCAGGTCGACATGAATGCCAACAGATAACGATACATTCCCTGCTGCCCAATCCAGACCTTTGACGTGATAGATGACTCTTCCTATAATATATAAATAGATATGTATAAATAATCTTCTTCAAGAAATGCATCAGCTTGTGAACTTTCTTAGCCAGGTGAAGTCTCATGGGGTTGGTTTCATTAATGGCTTTAATTTAGGTGAACTTAAGCGTATTCATAGCCTGAAGATTATAATCCAATATCTACCCTAAAAATTATACTCGGGGTCTTGCATAAAGGCTCGGATAAATATCATCACTGGCTAGTATCGTGATTCATTAAGTTTATTTCAAGCACTGTTGATTTAGTAGTTAACTTAAGACAGTTAACTTAACTATGAACTATAAACTATGAACTATGAACTATACTGTTAACTTAAGACAGAACTATAATTTTGTACATACACCTTTATTCTAAAGAGGAAATGTATTTGTCAATTTCTCCTTCCTACATAGGAAAGAGTATCTATATACTTAGCGTCTAGGAATGAAAGAACCGTTATAGCTTCCATAAAAGCTTGAACCATTATAAAGCGCATCCTGCAATCCAAGTACTTATTTAAATTGGTTACAGGAGGAGGCCTACAGAAAGAATGGTTGACCTTTTTAAATAATAGGCTGCGAAGTATAAAGGTTTCAGTAAGGTTGTGGAATATATCAATGGGAGACAGTAGCTAAGGATAAGTTGTTATTTATCGGTTGCACTTGGAAAACACAAGTTAAATGGGTGAATTTTTCTCGTTGTAGATTATTCCTTAATTTTTCCATAGATACCAAGCTTGTGTAACGATTATTCTTCTTGTTTGTGTAATTATTAAGCTACGGACAAAAGAATTTATTGCAATGTAGACTGAAGTAGGATTGGTATTACGGATATTAATGTTGCCAAAATAGTCCAACTACTTGAATTAATTAAGATTTTGAACCTACTCCTCAAACATATATATCACTTTCAGATACCATCTATTTACATTTTTGTGTGTTTATTTTTTATGTTTTATGTTTTTGTGTAAAAAAACCGTAAAAAGGTTGAAGACTGATGATACATAAAAATATGTGATTTTAAGTTCCATCTTTTTTCCTTCATTTTAGAGCTTTCAAAAAAATTTCTGCCGCGTCAAAATATAAATAAATATATTTTTTATTTAATACATAGTTTAAAAATTAAATATATTTACTTTTTCGCTGAATAATAATGTATTTTATACTAAGAATACCTCTATATAGTTTCATTAAAAAAAAAAAAAAAAACGTAATAATTCGTACGCACTGCAGAAGCAGGAATCTGTCTGAAAGAACAAAACTTAAAGAAAATTGAGGGGGGTGAAGCAGTAAGTAGGAAGAATTTGTTATATGTCTATAACGATAACATGTAGCGGCTTCTTCTGCTAAGATGCAATCTGCTAAACTATTAATTTTGAAGATATTTAAAAAATAAAAAAAAAGTAAATTGGGAACAAATTTTTAGAAAGAATATAAATTTTAATATATTTGTTAAAACCTAAAAGTTAAAAAATATGTTTCAAATATTCATTTGTATATAATTAAATAATATTGGATTGTTATGAATAAAAATATGAGATTCAGTCATTAATAACTGGACATTTTGTAACCATAATAAAAAAAAAAGAATCTATATATTTGTGAAGTAACCATTCATAATCATTTCTGGTATAGAAAATTCTGCTTCAGAATTAATATTAGATTTTTCTAAAGGTTTTTTTTGGTCAAAGTAGTTTTTTTATTTCTTTAATTGTTAACATCTTGTATACAAATGTTAAACTTTGTCTGCCAGTTTGTTTGTTTGCAATAGCATCATGTGAGAATCAGCCGATTGCTTTCAAATTTTCAGGATATATTTTTATTATTCAGGGATGGTTTTAAGTCATAGATCAACACTCTTGACCCCACTGGGGGATACGATATTAAAGATATTCATTTCAGAAACCAAAATTAATCTTTTTACTTGATTTTATTTCTGTCACTATGGCAATAGAAATATAATGAGGTAAAATGATTAATATTTTATTCTTTAATGAAAATGTGTAAAATAATTAACATTCATTCAATAAAGAGGATGAACGGGCTTTGGGTCCAGAGAGCCAGACGGTCGGGCTAGCGATTAAAGCCCTGACCTTCTATATTTTAATAATATTAAGCAAAAATTGATTGCAATATAGAAATTTCCTCATTTTGCAATGTAAAGATCCATGTATTATTTTTTTATTTCCTAACATCTTTCTGTTTTAATTAATTTTAGAAGGAAAACTTCAAAACATTTAATCTGAAAATTAAATACGTGTATTTTTTGTCTTGTGTTTCCTTTTCTATAGTAGGATACATTTCTCTTTGAAAATGTATCCCACAGTGCAATAATAACAGTTGAAAGGAAAAAACAAAAACAAAATAAGAAGGGTAAACACAACAAAAATCTTGTCAGTTCCAAACACTTGAATGTTGTTTTGGTTGGGTTAGAATTAGGGAGAGAATGGTACTTAAATGTAATTCAATTAAATTTGTGTGTTGTCTACAAGTGTAAGAGGGTTATAATGTGACTTTACAGTACACACAATGCTCATATGCGGTGAAACAAAGCCTCTTGAGAAACAACATGAACTAGGCATCCCTTAAGGGATCCTTCATATTATTTCCGCAGAGTTCGCCCATTTCATTTGTGTAATAAATACACGCTACTATAACAATAGTCATTATTTAAATCCACGAATATATTTAGTAATTAAACATATGCTTATAATATTTCAGTATCTAAAATTATAGTTTATTCATTATCTACTTAATAATTTGACATTTCGTTGGTTTATAAATTCGTGAACGGGGAACCCTATTGAATCAAAATAAAAAAAAGAAAAGAAGTAACTGCGGAAGAATATACAAATTTAGAATAATGTTTAATTGTTTTAAAAAATAATTTTTATTCATATACTGTTTAAAAATAAAAATTATTAATTATCCGAACGAAACGAAGTGGTACTTGTAACAGAATTACGACCGGCTGATAATAATATGTCTCCTTGTTTTATTAGGAAAGAATATGTTGGAAAAAGTTTTTTCCAATATATTCTTAATGTACTTTTTAAAGCGGCTGCTAGTTCAGATTTGGAAACAATTATGGTTTAACACTCATTTCGTCACCACCAAGGTAAATGTTATTTTATACATTATTTCGTTGTTTACTAGAGGCAATACTGGATCCTAAACATCTTATAATATATGAAAAGAAAATTACAAATATAATTATGCGCAGAATTAATCGAACAAAAAATGTGCAAATTGTAATATTATCTGTGTTTATTGTTAAAATAAATGTTGATGAATTTTTAAATATTGTATACTTTTATAAAATGAGAAACCGTATTATATAATTTTTATATTTAAGTAACTGAAATCTGTCACAAATCATCTTTTAACTATTTACTACAAACGAGGGATATTCAGAAAGTAAGGTCACAATAAATATTAAAAATCGAAAAAAGTGAATTTATATTTGAAACTTACATTGAATGTTACCTGTATTTAGGTATATAACTATTTTTCAACGTAGTCACCATTAATTTCTTTACATTTATTGAGCCGTGGAATCAATTTTTCTATACCTTTGTTGAAGTCGTTTGCCGCCAATTCCCTCTACCGTTCGAAGACTTCGTCTTTAACCTCCAAATCGGACGTAAATAGTTTTTCACTGAGATGCTCCTTTAGACGAGTGAAAAGGAAGAAATCAGAAGGTGCAAGGTCAGGACTATAGGATGGATGGTTTAAAACATCCCAACCAAAAGATGTCAGAAGGTCGACTGTTTTTTTCGCTGTGTGAGGTCGAGCGTTATCGTGGAAAAGACAAACACCTTGTGTTAGCCGCTCCCTCCTTTTGTTTTGAATGGCTCGACGAAGCCTCTAAAGTATCTCACAGTATCGATCGGCATTAATTGATTCTCCTCTTGGCAAAAAATCGATAAGCATTATTCCTTTTTGTGGTCCCAAAACACCGTTGCCATGACTTTTTTTCACTTTACTGTGTTTTGAATTTTTTTGCAGCAGGGGAACCAGAATGCCGCCACTGCATTGATTGTCTTTTCCTCTTAGGTCTGAAGTGAGCAACCCATGTTTCGTCCCCTGTCACAATAGAGTCAATAAAAGTTTCTCCTTCTTCTTCATAACGGTCGAGGAACTCACTTGCTGAACGAACTTGGTTTGCTGTGTGTTCGTCGGTTAGCATTTTCGGTATCCAACGGGCGCAAAGCTTCCGAAATTTTAAAAGATCTGTGATTGTTTCATACAATCGTCGTACGGCTGACTTCCGGACTCATTTCATGGAGTTCATTCACCGTCAAACGGGGGTCATTCCGAATCAACTTTTTGAACAAACTTATCCGTCATTATCGAAGGTCTCACGCTCAGTTTTTCGTTGTGAACGTTTGTTCGGCCATCTTTAAAACTTCTACACCACTTCGCCACTTTTTCACGCGACATGACGCTTCCGTATGCAGCAACAACTTCACGAAAAGCACCCATGGGTTTCTATTTTTTAACAATAAAAATATAGCGGATGAGGCCTCTCATTTCGCACTTGGCGGGATTAGGAATGATAGCGACCATTTAGAAACTTGACTGCGACGATGTCGGTCAAGCTACTGACCTGTTTCACCACTCATTCTTTCGCTCGGGAACCGCCTACAGTGCAGGAGTGCAAACTTTGTAAAACTAATTTCCGTAGCACTCCAAGCGTCTTGTGACCTTACTTTCCGAATATACCTCGTATAATACTTTTACTTTTGAGGATTTTTTTTTTATATGAGTATATTTGTACAGAGAAAGTCTAGAACTATCTAAAAGTAATATTTCAACAAATTCAGGAAATTAAAAAAAAATGTAATTTTTTAAAAATTACTCACTTTATAATTTTGGAAAAATATTTCTGTAACGTTTATATCTTTTAACTATTATTAGAGTTAACTCATTACCATTATAGTTTATTTTATTCTGATGTAAAAAAGTATATTTTGTTTTTTAAATGATGTTGAGTAAAAAAATACAAATAATGTACTTTCAATAATTGATATATATTTATTTTTTGAGTATTGAAACCTAAAATTTGGCTTTTAATTTTTTTTTGATACCGTTATAACTTAACGAAAAAAATTTGAAATTTTTACCTTTTACTTTATAAAATCTTTCCAGCAACTAATTTTTAAATTGATACGGAATAATTGATAACATTTTTGCATCTAAAAGGATACAAACACATTCTTCCATTATCAAGAATATGAAGAATGAAAAATCTGTATTTAAGAGCCAAAATAATTTTCACGTATCGCATATAACAGTAAATTAAATAAAATATTATATTACATAATTAAAATGGAAGGAAAAAACTCACCACCTGGAAATTTTTGAGAATTTTTGAAACCTCTAATTTTATTCGGTAATTTTACATGCTCAAATTCTGTTGTCATATTTTATTTCTAAGAATTAAACTACTCTTCTAAGTACATAAATCATGTTTATATTTTTAACCGTTTTATTCACATCTTTGCTTTTTTCATTTTCATAGGAAATCCTATACTTTAAATTTTATGAAAAAGAATATATATTTCCTTTGTTTAAAGTCGAAGCCGTCTATATAAATTTCTTTAAGATTGTTTCTGCTTAATAAAGTAATTAAATAATTTTTTTAACCACCTTACCAGCAACAGCTATATATTTTTACTTTCTCAAGATCTGTCGGTTTATTTAAACAATCATCAGGAAATTAAAAATATTACAAGGAGATTTTTAATCTTCTGATAATGGTTTAAATAAACCGAAAGATTTTGGGAAAGTAAAAATATATCTTTTTTCTAGTAAAATGGATAAAAAAATTTTTTAAATTACTTTATTGACTATATATCTGAGGTAAATTTTTATCTAATTTTATTTTAACAAATTTAATCCTATTAAATTTTAAGCTAACTTTACACTTTCGATTTTGATTGTTTAAAACGATTGATACTTCTTACGTACTTCAATTAATAGTGTTTGTATATTTTCTTTTATTTGATAAACGTTGTTAGAAATACTTATTCAGTTATATGTAGGCATTCTTTATTGTTATTGTTGCTATTATTTATTCATGGTATTTTTACTTCCTTGTACAAAGTAAAGGAAGTATTGTCATAGCGAAAAATTTTCAGATTTCAACGAAAATATCCATTTTGACCATCCCTGAATCCATTTTCACTAGTTTCAGCATGACGTTTGTATATACGTAAATATCTCGCATAACTTAAAAACGATTAGACGTAGAATGTTGAAATTTTGTATTTAGGACTGTTATATTATCTAGTTGTGTACCTTTCCTTTTTATTGAAATCGACTGAATCAAGAGTGTCCACAAAAGCCCAAATTCAACAAAAATTTGGATTTTGGACTTTGTCATAACTGCAGTAATAAGCCCTCACTGACAGCTTTTCAACGATTTAATTAAACTGATACTTATTTTCATTAGTTCTAGAATTATAGCCAAATAGTATTTTAATTAATAAAATATTTTGATATTATAAGGGGAAGGTTGCTTCAAATCAAACTTCAAAATCCTATATGTTTTAATTTTTTTTATTTTTTTTTATTTTAATTGAAATATATTGATTTATTAATAACCTTTCAATTTATCCCTTTTTTCTTGAATTTTTCTCTTTTATCCTTTGCTTAAATCGGTACAACAGTTTTTTTAGTCTTTAGCTGACACACATATGGGCATTGCCTCCTATATATAAAGAAGAAGAAAGTCTGTTAGTACGAATATTTGTTTGTTTCGTAAATAACTCAACACCATCGCCAACTAGTGTCCATTTTTTGAAAAGATATTTCTTTCCCATGTAAGTAATACATAATCTGAATATGAGCCAAATCGGACAATAAATATAATTTTTCGAAATATCCCAGCACCACCTAGCCGATCAAACTAATTCAGGAATCTGTATATAAAACACGGTCGTATTCAAATGCAAAGATTTGTCAAAATTTCAAAGCCTCGGTGAAGAACTTTCGGAGATTTAAGATTTTGTACAAACGAATATTAATTTTTTTTTTATATGGAAGATTTGTTTCAGTCTGTTTGATAATAAATATTCCTGTAAAATTTAACCTCCTTCTGTTTCGTTATTATTTTAATTTTGTTGATGGTTACATTATAATAATTTTAAAAAAAACATAGTATTAGATAGATATAAGAATTACATTTATTTAAAGAGTAATTTATTTATTTAAAGGACTTTTGCTCTAACGTACTTGAAGTATAATTCAAGAAGGATTTTTGAATTAGTAGTTGTATAAATATTATTGTTAATAAAAGCTAATATTCTAGCAACTATGTATCTGTCCACCGTCCACCTTTTTTTTTAACCTCCAGAACCACCGTTAAGGTATATCTTCAGAGGAATGAGATGAATGAATTTTAACGTGTGTGAAAATGCCATGCTGTCTGGGATTCGAACCCGGGACCTCCGGATGAAAAGCCGAGACGCTACCACTCACGCCACGGAGGCCGGCTTATTGAAGACTTAGAGTATCTCATCTCACTATCAAATGAAATAAGTTTAAACAAAGTGCAGCCGAATATATGTACATGTAATTTAATAGGCGTGCAAGGAAGTCATATTTTTTTTCAATATCAGATTTTTTATTTTATTTATTCATTTTTATGTACTATTTTCTTAGTTTCTACCGATAATAATAATTTAAACGTTGTAATGAAAGTCTAGTTTTAGATTTTAAATGATTTTCTGAAAACAGATGATCATTTTTATTATATATTTCAGTAACAAAAGTATACAATTCTTTTCTTTGGATTTTTCATACAAATAAGCAAATACATATAGCAATTTATATGTTTTATTTTCAAAGGATTTTTTTCTGGAAAACATAAACATAATATGATTGAAAATACCAGGTGTATTTACTTATGTGTAACTGAAATGGAAAAATAAAAGTCAAAAGTCACGTCAGTTTGTAAAGTGATCAATATTTAACTGCTACAGGCAATGGCCAAATATGACCTTAAGAAATAATAATATGAAAGTATGAGGATGAATAATTTACTTTATTGTATAACATCGTAAAATTTATTCTAAAACCTAATTAAAATTAAAAAATTGATTGATAGATATTATTAAAATTTCAATAAAAATACTGAGTTATCTATTTTATGAACTAATTATCTACTAATTTAAACGTGTTTACGCCGTCAATACACTTTTCATAGTTAGGATATTTTTTCTCTTAATAATGAAATGAAATTTCGTTTTTATTACCAGTAAAGAAACAGGGACAGTAAATGGGTTAAGTCACGCTAATGTAGAGCTGTTGCTGTTTTCTCCTTTATTATTTCTTTACTTATGTTGATGTTTTTCATCGCTTTCTTAAATCTTCTTATTCTTATACTGCTTTTTTCAAACAAAAAAAATATACTTCTAGTACACCGAGTTTTACATTACCTAATAATTGTTTTGTTTTTTTTTTTAATTTCTTAAATTACTTTCGGAAATAGATATTTTGATTTAATTACTTAACTATAATAAGCTTTAAAATATTTCAATAAAACACTTTAGTGACTTTCATTGAAACACTTGGAAGTAATTATCTAAAAAAAAAGTGTCAAAACATCTTTTCAAAGATTTTTTTTTTAAAGAGGAACTGTCGTGTTTTTACCAAAAATTGGACAAAAATGTTTTAATACTTAAACATTAATAAGATTGTTCTACAATATTTTTTTATATAACCTCACTTTGAATGAAATAGTGTTACTAGAAATAAAGTAGAAGAAAGCATGAAAATTTGAGATTTCCCAAAATTCATTCAGGCTCTTAAAAAATATGCTGTTAAAACCATTAATATGGAAATGAGAAATCTTAGTCCGTTTCTAGTCACAGTTACTTATGTGGTATATTCATGATAAAATCTAGCTTTTTTTTTTTTAATGTAAATTCTAAATCTATTTGGTTGAGGAAGGTTCTGTCTATAATGAACTTCTGGACATTTTGACTCCTTATTTGTGCTTGATGCAGAGACAAAATTGTATAATGTTCAAGTTTTATAAAGATATTCCAATAAGGTTTTAACTTTAATAAACTTCCAATAAATAATTATTAATTATTACTGGAATTAATAATTCCAGTAAAATTTTCCTGAAAATAATTTTTAAAAAAAGAAGGAAACCAATACCCTTTATAAAGAAGAGGGATAGAAGAGGAAAGCAAGAAGAAAGTTTCCGTTGTCGAGAGCAGCGCCGCTGAAAGACTGATACGTGATATCGCCTTCACTTTTGACCCAAACTTGACGATTGTGCACCCTTAAACGGATAGTATGAACAGGGTTTAGTGCTCGTATTGCAAATGAGGAGTCAGTGTTTTTTAAGTATTAACCAGTAAATGCTTGGCGTTCTAGTAAGTAAACCTTTAATAACCAGTTACAGTTGATAGTTATTTTAAGATAGATATTTTAATTTTACGGATTTGAATAATTTGGATTTTATTCAAGGCCTCAATTCGAAAAATTTAGTAAAAAATAAGTGAGGTTTTCAAAAATTAATTTCTAGTTAAACTATTTTACATTCTTAAATGTATTATCATAGTAGTTAGGAAAATTTAAGGTCAACGATTTATAAACAATTCGTTGTTTATTACTGAAACTCGTCATCATAATTTTATCGTATAATCTGAATTTTTACTTTTTATTGTTTTTTTACATTATCCAGTTTTATTAATTTATTTTATTTTCTATAATATCGTAATCGTTTTGTATAAAATGATTTAACTAAAATTTTAGGATAATATTTACAGATTTTTATTATTTATTTATTACCTAAATCTTTATTTAAGTTCTTTTATTTAATACAACGCGTCATGAGCTTTAATTTACTGTTCCAGGTTCGAAAAATGATCTGCTATTTTATTTTATTCATATCGTCATATGTTATTGTAAGATATTTTCATAATGATACACAAACTAATATGTAACTCTTATGGAATACGTAGATCAACCTCAGGACAATTAACCGATTTAAATAGTAAATTCTGATATGTGGCTAATAAATGTACGAAAGAAAATATTAAACACACTTACAAGAAAATTTTTTAAAATAAAATTTCACCATATAAGTTGTTATAACTTTTTAGATTTAATAGAAGTGTTAAATTCATAAATGTAACTATTTTTGGAAAATGAAAATATTCTAGAGACAATAACATAAACAATTGAATAAAATATTAATAAAATTTTCAATCCAGACTGTGGCGTAAAATTAAATTAAGGAGGATAACAGGTACAACTGAAATTTTTGAGATTGGGAACTGTTGACGATTGATAAAATTATTGAAAAAAAAAATTGAAAAGTGTAGAGGTGTTAAGCTAAGTACCAAAGAATAAGAAAACTGCTGTATAGAATGCGGGTAAAGAAATAAAACTAAATTGGATACATTCGGGATATAATGGAAAAGGATGAATTATTAAGGGATTCAGGCATAAGGACCTTTTATGTAAAAGTCTGTAGTACTCTTCTTATGAAAAAGTTCTCATATGGTGTGAACACCATCAGAAACCAAATTAATATTTGAATAATAAATAAATGTATATCGCGGTGATACAAAAATGATGGGTTTTAATTTTTATTATCTTATATTTGTTAGGATTAAATATTTGGTAGTTGGTCATCTGTTTTAAATCTTGCTTAAAGTCGCACAATATTTTTCTTGATCCTGAAATTTCTCATTTTATTCAACTTTTTCCTTTTGTGATAACACTTTTCCCTCTACGAAATCCACGGTGTATATTCCTATACAATAGATATCCCATACAAGAATTTTCCTTTTAACATCTACAATTGTATCTTTTCTTTTATCACCTGCTTAACATATCCCTTATTCCTTATACTGTTCGTTAATTTCATTTTTCCTCTCAAGCAACAAGTTATTAAAAATCAAAAAAATTTTCCTCTCGTCTTAATTTATGATATTGCAAATCATACCCATTATTCACAATATTTCAGTTGGAACACATAATAAACTTCTTTGTTAGTTCGCTCAAAATATTTTAACTGTCAAGAATTCTTTTCTTGTATCAAATACTTTTGTTTTTATCCATTTTTTTTTTTGGTTAAAATTTAAATCATAAATCATCAAGTACAATGGGTTTAGTGATACAATTTAAAAATCAAAATATTGTGTAATATCACTATTTATATGATTAATTATTAAATTAGGTCATTGTACTAGCTGTTTATTTATTTTCGTAATACGTCTATGATATATATGATTTATAATCAAGTTTATAAGGTGTTTTACGTTTATAAAGAAACTTAAAAACAACATTTATGTTTTATAATCAAGTGTTTAAAATTTAAAAAAAAATACCCAGATATTGGAATAAATTAATTAACATCAAGGTTTTTTTACATTTTCCTGAGTGATTAGCAGATTTTCTCGGGTTCTCACTATATTAAACTTTCTATGATGATATGTTTAAGTTTGTAGAAGATTAAAGAATAATGTACGTTGTTTTTTTCACGATGATCCGATTTTAATGATTTGAGATAAAGACGTCGTGTTACAAAATATTTAGATTGTATTTTATGAGAAGTTGAAGTTATGTGAATTTAAAACAGTCGAACCTAGACTCACGTATTTTAAACTTAGATTGACTGCTTCCTTAAATTCACATTGTAGTAAAATTCTTTTTAACGTGATCGAAGGGGCAACACAGTAACCCAATTTTAAGTTTTCTATTTTCATAATAGTAGTTAGAATAAATCTGAAATCATGAAATATTTAAAAAACAGTTTCATATCATTTAAAAAAATTTGTTTTATTAAATTTAGTTGATTGAATCAAAAATAAATACTTTAACAGTACTTCCAATAAGACTAGTTGTTTGGACCATTGTTAAAAAAAGGAAACACTCCATAAAACCATTCAAAAAAAAAAAAAGAAGAAGATTATTAGCTTAAAAGATTATTGCAAATCATAATAATGATATAATTTTAAAATTTACAAATGGATCTTTCATTTTTGGCAAAAAAAATTCAAAACAGTAAATATTTATCTTTATTTTCAACATCTTTATGTAATGTTTTTTCTGTTTTATGGTTAAAAAAATAAGTAGGTTAATGGACAAGCATGCTTCTTTTACTAAGTTTTGTTGTTTATATAAATATATATAAAAAGTTTTATCATGGAATATCACTTCTTTCTTCTCTCATCATTCACTGACGAAAAAGATATAAGGGGAGGGGGAGTAAGGAATACTATCATCAAACAATGCACGTTTTCAACATAAAGGAAACCTTAATTAGTTCACTGTTCCATTTAATTGCCTCGGTTGCATTTCTTCTCTGAACATTTAAATTGAGAGAAATGGAATATTCTATATAGCTACTAAAATTATAAAGAAACATATTTTATCAAACTACGAAAATGAACTCATTCTCAGTAAAATAAGTAATTTTCTTCTCGCACAATTTAAATATTTGTTGCATTGAAAATTTATCTATTTATCTTTTTTAATTTTTTTTTTTGTAAAAAAAATTATTATTAAATGTTAAATAATTAAAAAAAGTGATCATTGTTTATTTAAAATTTTACAAGACTATTTAATTATAACTAAAATGAAATTGGTAGAAATAATTAGAAGAATTACAACATCGAAGTTAAATTATCACATCAAAATCAGAGTTCGGTTTATTTTAATGTACTCTAAAATTTACTTTTACAGTATAAAATTTTTGGGAAAACAGACTGTTACATCATTTGATAATTATGACTTTGGATTATTTTGCAGGAAAGACATAAAGTAAAGAACTAAAAGAAAATATCTATTTACAATATGGGCATAATTTTAGATACAAGAAAAATTGATTCGATTGTCGATCTATCTTATGTAGTGTATAATAATAGCAGCTTTCTTGTTTTTAGAATAACCTAATACCTTTAAAATTTACCTAAATAAAATAGTTATAAATATTCCTTTGTTCGTAGGCTTATACATATATATATATATATATGCTTCATCGTCGTAAGGAACAAAAAAATGAGATAGGACCGCTAAGGATACCTAAACTGCATTAATAGAATCAAAATTAGTCCATTTTTTGGAGATAATTACATTATTCCCTCAGCTCTTTACTAATTAGATACACCGACTGAAAAATTCTGTAAAGATATTAATCAATGCTATTGAACAAAGTTGAACAAAACTTGAATTTCAAAAAAAAACTATTTTAACCAAGAATTGAAAATACTTGAAATCGCATATTATCTTTGACTCCTTATTTATAGGATCTAATGCACTTTGATTTTTTTTAATTTTCATTAATCTCTCAATGTTCTTTGAAAATATGTATGTTACGTAAAAAAAAAAAACCAATAGCATCTCATTTTTTGTTTTTAATGATGAAAATCGATTGATATACTGTATTTTCAGACAAAAAAAAAATAGTTTTGTAACAAGGATGATAAAACTCCAGTTTTCCTTTTGAAATGAAAAAAAATTTTAAACAAAATTACTCCACTATTTCTAACTATAGAATGGTTTTTAATGAAATTTTTGGTACTAAATTAAAAAAGTAATAAAAAAAAGCATATCTGTTTATTAATTTGAATATTTATGTTGTTGAAAGTGCATAAATGCACAAACTCATTTTTTCTTGATGAGTGACCGATTTTAAATCTTTAAATTTAGGATATAAAAAATAGTTAAAGAAATAAAAAGTTGTGTCTTGTTAAAATAAATTCATTCTATAACTTTCATTTAATCATATCTTCCCGTAAACTGCGTACCAATAAACAAACAGATTAAAATCATAATATTTGGCTAATTTAATGAAAGAGAACATTTTGATATTTCTCTTTTTAAAGAAAGACAGTTTTTGCATGTAAATAAATACATACAGTAGAGAATATCATCGGTCGCATGCTCTCTGGAGCAGAGAAACTTCATGCGTACCGCTTGAAGTTTCAAGTGGAAACTTCAAGCTAGTAGTTGAAGTTTCGGAAACTTCAACTACGAAGCTGCTTCGTAACACACACCCTCCAATGTAAAGGTCGGAAGGACAGTGCGATGAGGAGTGAGGGACAGCCTCCTGCAAAACTACCGTTCGTTGGTGCTTGCACCGATGCTTATTTCTTTGTGTGTCATGTCTACTACATCTGCATTTATTTTATCTATATCTATTGATTATGTTCGTGCCTACTTTCAATGTCCAGGTCTATTGTTTTTGTATATGTTCACGTTTATATTTATGTGTATGTTTTTGACCATACTTATGTCTATTGTTTATGTCCATATCTATGTCTATTGCTTTGTATATGACTATGTCTATATTTATGGATATTTATGTTTATAATTTATGTCTGCGTAGGCTATGTTCAGGTCTACTGCGTTCAAGTTCACTGGTCAGGAGGACTAGCTAGTGCGGAGATGGAGAACAGCCCACTGCGGAGCTGCCGTTCGTAGATGCTTGCGCTCATGGACGGCAGCGATGAGGCACTGGGACTCCTTTACCCCAGCACCAAGAGATCATAGAGACCGTGTCCCGGTGTGGTCTCTTCCACAGAAGTACCACATTTGAGGCGCTGGCATAAAGACCGAGTAATGGTTCCTGGGGTGGGGTCCGGGGTTGACCATGTTGACCTTGGCCTCCCGTCTCAGGGGTTTGAGGCTGGTGTGTTAAAAGACCTGAGGCAGGGCTGACCTGTCGTGCTGGACGTACTGTTGGTAGATGGGAAGGCACACTAGGGTGAACAACCCCCGGGCTGTGCTATGTTTTATTATGGGTCCGGCCGGGGGTGGAGGAAAAAAACACACGACATGAAATTTGACTTGAATCGTCTACCTACGAAAATTAAAATATAGCATGAATAAAAATTCCTATTAATCAACAAATTTTAAAACAAGTTATTTAAATGTTGATAAAAGAAATACCAAAACTAATTTCAGTTTACATTTTAGACATCACTACTGGAAATCAGATCCAAATTTTACAGAATATGATGTAATCAAAGAATTTGAATATTAATACAAAATGAATCGATTATAATAAATTGTGATTGTTATATAAATTTGTCGATTATATAACAATCGACAGGCCCTTAGTTTAAGCTTCTCAATATATTTATGCTATATATTTTTAATCGTCAGTCTGTGTAGCGGTAAAATTCATTTTAGTTCAGTGATAAGCAAGAACTAAGGAAATATCATTACAAATGTGTAAAGTATTTTGGTGCAAAGATTTCTTGAAATAGTATCGTAGTTGATCTACAAATTATTGTAACTTTTAAATATTTTGCCTATCGTCCTAGTATTATTTTTATTTAGAATTCTAAATGCGACTAGGAATAGTTTTCTTCCATTATGTCAATGCTGGGCAATCAATTTGAAATATTAAAAAGGATCTTTTGGTATTAATAGCTAAAAGGTAATACTGGATTATTATTTTTTTTTTTTACTTTAATTTGATAACTTAAACAAATTACTTTATCAGTTAATGAGAATATTTTTTTTTTTTTTTTTTAAGTAAGTTTCTTCAGATAAATAATATTTTCTACATCAGGCTGATGTTAAATAATAGATATTTTGATGGATAATGAGGAATTTTTTAGCGAGTAAAAAAATATATGCCTGATAGGACTCAACCCCAGAACCTCCAGTTGAATGATAGCTCCGTTCCCATTCCGCCATAGGAAAACAATGATAAACATGGTAAAAGAAAAAATACAAAGAATAAGCTCAGGCGAGATAAACGGATTTTTTAAATTTTAAATAAATAGAAAAAAATTAAATATTAAAATAAATTTCATAATCACTTTGACTCTATACAATAATTTTTAATAAAAAATATGAGAATATAAAGCCATTAATACATTAATCTAACATTTAAACACAGTATATACATACATACGAGTATATAAATATATATGTATATTTAATTTAATATATATGAATTACACACAAATAAAAGAAAAAAATATATAAGAATAAATTATATTTAGAAACTGACTTATACAGAATTTGTAAAAAAAAAAAAAATCTGCTGATTTTTTTGCTGAAATTTTGCAACTTGTTTTAGATTAGCGAGTCCAAAGTGCAAAGTTAAGTTAAAAGCGGTCTAATCCACCCAGGCTCCCGATTCTGAATTCTTATAGGCAGTATTCTTTATTGTCAAACTTTAGTTTATTATATCAATTGTTCGTTTAATTTTACATGGTTTTTGATTGTTTTGTTTATTTGAATTTAAGAAAATAAAACAACAAGTAAAACTGATCAATAACAGTAATTGTCAATTATATCATTGGGTGAGAGATACTAAATTTTATTCACAAGTAAAACTGATCAATAACAGTAATTGTCAATTATATCTTTGGGTGAGAGATATTAAATTTTATTCATTTTTATATTATGTTTCATTAAAATTTAGTAACATCAATGAAATATTTTTTTTCAATAAAAAATTATAAATTTTTGTTTTGGTGTTACGTAATAATACATAATAATCACATAGTTATAAGGTATAGAAAATGTAAATAAAAGATATACTTGACTAAATGTAATATTAATTATTTTAAGTAAAAACACACGACAAAGAGGAAGGTACCTAAATATAAAAAAAATAACTGCCATATAATTTACAATTCAGAAGTCATTATTGAAAATTATTTTGAGCACATTTCTAAAACCGATCTGGTCCTATGGGATTCAACTTTGAGGAGCTGTGAGCAAGTTCGTTGTCAAAATCTTACACCGGTTTCAAAATAAATTAGGGAGGTGTATAACAGAAGCACCTAAGTTTGTTGAAATGGTGAAATAGACGAATATTTAGGTATATTATATATCTAATAGGAAATACAGCTTTCAGTTAAAAGTAATAACTGCCACTTAACAAACGTGTGAATCGCTTAGCTGTAAATCTCCTAGAACTCTGGGATGACATTAGAGAATTAAAACGACTGTAGGTTCTGGACCTTGTCCTATAAATAATTAAAATAAAAAGAGGAAAACTAAGCACATAAATCACAATACTAAAAATGGAGAAAAAAAAATAATAAAACACGAATAAAAGGGATCAACCTTTCCATTAAAGAAGTTTAATCCAAAAGACCCCATTGTAGTATTCTAAATAAAGTTTAAAACCTATCCTAAATCCTGATATCCTAAATCAAGTTGTCCCTATCTGAGTTGAGCCATACTTGATTGGAGGACCGACTCAGATAGGGGGAAAAAAAAAAAAAAAAAAAAAAAAAAGGTTCTGGACCTTAGTGACTATAGTTTCTTAAATTTTACTTCAGCTTTGAATGATGGGCGTAATTTTTTCGATTTTTATTATCAAATTTAATACATATTCTTTTCTTTTTCTTCTCATTGTTTCAACATTTTTCTTGCCGTTTATGATATCTTTACTTTGTTCTACTGCCTGGTGATAAATGTTCATAATTACTTAGTGTATGTGTTGTTTCCCACAAAATTACTTTGCAATACTAATTTGTAATTATTGAGGAAATTCGGTAAGAAATCCTTATCATGTGATTGCGAATCTGATTCAATTTACTCAAGGATAATAAAAATGTAACGGATTTTGAATAAACTTTGAAACTATTAAAATAAACAAAACTGTATACTTTGAAGGGATATAAAAATTTTATCTTTTTTAATTAGAATTACTTAAAATTTCATCGAAAGAGTAATATTTGTTACGGCAAAAGACATTTTTTTTAATGGTATTTTAAATTAATATGAAAAAGGATGTTTATTTCAATGGTTTTCTGGAGGTGAATCTTGTTATTATTTCCTTGTATGAAGTAAAGATAGTATTGTGATGACCGAAAAATTCCAGTTTTCAGGTTTAAACGCTAATATTCATTTTGACCATCCCCGAATCCATTTTTATTAGTTTTGGCGTGACATCTGTACCTTCGTCTGTACGTATGTATCTCACATAATTCAAATAAAATTAGCGCTAGGATGGTAAAATTTTTAATTTAAAACTGTTTTAACATCAAGATGTGCACCTCCCCTTTTGATTTCAATCAACTGGATCAAAAGAGCCCAAAAAGCCTAAATTCCAAGAATATTTGGATTTTAGACTTTTTCTTAACTGGAGTAACAAGCCCTCATCGAGAGCTTTTCAACGATATATTATAAGTAGTGGCTTATTTTCATTGGTTCCAGAGTTATAGCCAAATAAAATTTTAATTAATGAAATATTTAGATCTTACAAGGGGAAGG
>JAAAKQ030074997.1:0-10204 GCA_010016005.3 Zanna intricata | reverse complement strand
GAAAACAAGAAAAAAAATGGATCTGTTTTTTCCCCCCAATTTTTCAGGTAAGATTTCTTACAACACTACCCCCCATAATTTGAGTCTCAAGAATTTCTTTATGGATTAACTTTACTGAAAACACAGAAATCAGGGAAAATATTTTTCCAATAGACACTCGCTTACTAACGAAGCGTTTCTGAACCTATAGATATACATGAACTTTTATTTATATTTTCACCAGTAGAATATATTCTGCAAATTGGTTATATTCTTTACGAATCTTACTGTATTAATTCGTAATAATTAGTATCTATCTTTCATTTACGAATATGATTCATTTAATAATAAAAGTTTTTCCTAAGTTCAACCCGTCTTCTTTTAACTTATAAAGAAAGACATTTAATAAAAACACACCTAATTTATAACAATATTGAAACTTCCATGAGTATACATATTTTTTTCCATGGAAAAAAATAAAACTACGAAAAGCAATTTCTCGTAATTCCCAAGACAATAAACGTGTATGAAATTTTATCTGAGAATAAAGAAAAAAAAGAAGGATATAACAATAATAATATAAAAACCTTTTTATATTAATATTTAATAAAGTTTTCTTTAAAAAAATATCGGTATTTAATATGATAGATTTTAATTTAAAAAATTTAATATTTTAAAATAATTTATGAATATTTATTAGTAGTCGTGTTAGGAATGGCTCTAAAAAGTATAGTAAACCATTAATATAATTTACTATCTAAATATCTCAAACAGATATTATTAGAGTTATATGCAATAAAGAAATCATTTTTTGGTTATAAATCAAAAAATTATACAAACATGGACAAATTTTTTTATTTTATTTTAAAATAAACATTTTAAAAAATAAAATTTATTTTATTTAAAACATGTCTCTAATAAAATTGACCTTTTTATGAAGTGATAAAAATAATTTAAATTATTCCTAAAATTTCAATTAAATTGTGGTTTCCATATACATATTAATAAAATGTCAGCACCATAAATCCAGTGATATAAATAAGTACGGCGAATTATAAATTATTAATTTAGAAAACAAATTAGTACCGTTATAAATCAGTAAGTATTCAAAGCTTTTATATAAAATAATTTAAATAAAATAATACACACTGGTCTAAAAATCAGAAAAAAAATTTTCAGAATGAAAACACCAATAACTGAATTTTAATCTATTTTGTACACTGAATCTCAAAATCAAGTCAGTGTTTCTCCATCACCGTTCCCTTTTTTTATTATATATACATCCTTCAAAATAGCTAAATAATATTTAAAATTTTTTAAAATAAATTAATAGGTATAATAAAAAAAAGGTATTATCTTCAACAAAGATAACTCAAAAACGAGAAATCATACATTTTATGTATCAGCGTAAAAAATACTTCATAAAACACTAATATAAATCTTCCAAAAATGTTGTAGACTAGTATTATTATTAATTACAAGTAATTTTTAACTATTTTTATATGCATAAAAAAACTAGTAGTTTCAGTGAATCTCTTACTTTTTCACACAAAAAACTATTCAACCGATTAAGTTGAAATTTTGAATGAACATACTCGTAGTTTTTACATATGGAAAAAAATATAGGACTATTGCCGTTAAATAAGTTCCACCGTTTTAAAATGGAAGCCGTTTTGTCGGTTTACAGTAAGAACGGGATTATATTCCTTGCCGATATTCAACTTTACTATGGCCAAATCGTTGGTCAAATCTAATTTGAGGATCACTAACATTATTTTAAATTAAATTTTCTACAAAAAGGTTCTCAGTCTTTTTTTTTATATCTCTTTTGGTAATCGATAAAAGTAGGTTAAAATGTGCGATGGTGTACGACGTGCAATTCTTTAGACATTATCTTCAACGAAGAACGAAGAAAAGCATACCTTGTTGGGCTTCTAGCAGAAAATTTGATTGGCTTTTTACTGCAATCTAGAAGTAATTGGCTTTTGTTTGACTGCTTTGCCACGACAGTATTACGAATTAAAGCAAGTGAATGCCGGAGCAGAGGCTATCAGTAAAAAAAAAGGAGAAAAAAAATTATGATAAAAGATCCGAAACGTTAGGGGGCGTTCGGTATAATATAAATAGGTATAATAAAAAAAAGGTATTATCTTCAACAAAGATAACTCAAAAACGAGAAATCATACATTTTATGTATCAGCGTAAAAAATACTTCATAAAACACTAATATAAATCTTCCAAAAATGTTGTAGACTAGTATTATTATTAATTACAAGTAATTTTTAACTATTTTTATATGCATAAAAAAACTAGTAGTTTCAGTGAATCTCTTACTTTTTCACACAAAAAACTATTCAACCGATTAAGTTGAAATTTTGAATGAACATACTCGTAGTTTTTACATATGGAAAAAAATATAGGACTATTGCCGTTAAATAAGTTCCACCGTTTTAAAATGGAAGCCGTTTTGTCGGTTTACAGTAAGAACGGGATTATATTCCTTGCCGATATTCAACTTTACTATGGCCAAATCGTTGGTCAAATCTAATTTGAGGATCACTAACATTATTTTAAATTAAATTTTCTACAAAAAGGTTCTCAGTCTTTTTTTTTATATCTCTTTTGGTAATCGATAAAAGTAGGTTAAAATGTGCGATGGTGTACGACGTGCAATTCTTTAGACATTATCTTCAACGAAGAACGAAGAAAAGCATACCTTGTTGGGCTTCTAGCAGAAAATTTGATTGGCTTTTTACTGCAATCTAGAAGTAATTGGCTTTTGTTTGACTGCTTTGCCACGACAGTATTACGAATTAAAGCAAGTGAATGCCGGAGCAGAGGCTATCAGTAAAAAAAAAGGAGAAAAAAAATTATGATAAAAGATCCGAAACGTTAGGGGGCGTTCGTATTCATATGGCCGTCCCCTAATTGGGCAGTGGGGTTTATTAAAAAGATAAAAGACTGAGACCCGGCTTCCGGGGGTGGATGTTGGGGATGGAAAAGCTGGATCCGACCTCTCTGTCTCCGGGGGTTAGAGGCAAATGACATATTAAGTTCCACACCTGGTGGGGCCGAGCTGCCGTACAGGTGGGCGGTGAGACCCCATTAGAGGCAGAAACACTCTCCTCGGTTGAGCAATACTTAATTGCAGGACCGACCCAGGGGCGGAGGGAAACACAAAAAAATCTTCACTTCCAACCGCCTCCAATTTCCCCCTAAGTCTTTTTAATGACAATAAATAAGTCACGATACCAGACGCTTCAAGCGATTGGTCTTCACGTGGAGAATCAATGTTTTTTTTTTTTTTAAAAACTCTACGTGCTTTGCTCCAATCTTATGTAGGAACGATTTACATATATATCACTCTTTCGAGAAAAAAAAACTTTAAATATTGTATAAAAGTCCATTCTTTAGATTATATTGTTCACAAATATTCTACAAAAGACACAAAAACATTAAATTCAAAAAAGACAAAAATAAGAAACGAAGTACTATCACGTCCACGTGGTGTTTGTAGGGTAACGTTAAGAACTATGCAAAATACTTTTTTATCCGTACGAACGACGGGCAATCTGCTATAACTGCTATTTCTAAGATGGGGGCTCACTATTTTTAAAATCCCATACACAAATTATTCAGTGTTTCAAGTGCTGTGCGAACCATACTATACCCGCTAGGTGGCGTCGGTGTCGAGATATTTAAGAAACAATCAAATATACAGATATTCTCCTTCTACATATATAAAAGAAGATATTCTATATCTATATGTACGTATGTGTGATGTGGTCTACTATAGACTAAAATACTACCGACTTATTTACATGCGGGACTGATTTACAAGCGGAGTGATTTACACGCGACCAAAATGACCGGCGTTGTCAACAGAAGGTTTAAAGCTATTAAAATCCTCTATCTAACCAGTAGAAACAAAGTTACGAGTATTTTGAACCGATTACTGTGTTCAGAGAGTAATTTAAATTAAATCCGATAGGTAATGCTGTTCTGACAATTGAATTTACTTACATTCTGACTTTTATAAAGTGAAAGGTTAAGTTTTTTGAAGTTCCGTAATGTTTTTTAATGTTCAGTATTAATTGTGATGATCTTCCAACCATATCTCTTTTCATTAAAAAGTTATTTTTCACTGACTACTGTGTCTAAAGAATGGTTTAAATTAAATCCGATAGATAGTGCTGTTGTTTCTCCAATTGGATTTTTATAAAGTGAAGGTTAAATTTTGTGAAGTTCCGTAATGTTAATTTCTTTATTTTTTTATCAAACTGTTTTTATTTAATCTATATATGACACACACACACACACACACACACACACACATATATATATATATATATATATACACTCAAATCTAGCAATGACGAAGTATTGCCGGGTTGGATAGTTTATAACAACTGAAACTGTGATGTTCAAGTTGGTAACAGTGCTGCAGAAAATATTAGCTGTTCTTTCGAACAGCTAAATTCTATAACTAGAGAGAACAGTTTAAATTGTTCAAAACATATTTCACTGGTTTTCATAGTAACTTAAAACTGGTGGAAGTTTCAACTCATACTTTGCAAAATTGGATAATATTATTATTTACAAGGAAAGACAAAAAAATTTGGGAAATCGCAAAAATTTGTTTAAACTATTACCACACGCCTTTAACTCGGCGAGGCGCAAGGATGAGAAAGTCAGCTGTAGCAGAACAGTGTACGATCGCATGCACAGGTGGGCACTCCAACCACGTGGCATCTGCTCGCGCATCTATCCGTGACCATGGCAACACTACCCCACCAATGTGGGCTCTAATAAATGAAGGCTCCCTAGCGTGAAACTTCATTTTAACACCATCCACCACCTTGAGAATACCTCAGAGAAGAAGAAGACGGAAGAAGACCGAAGGAGTGCCCGACCTGACTCAATGCTGAACCACGCAGCCGGAGGAGCAGGCCTGGCCGGCCCGCCATGAGAGTCGCTGGATGCGGACGCTACATTCCCGCTCCAGCTCGCTGTGCTTCCATCGCCCTGGCCGGCGGACTCAGCTTCGAGAGCCGGCCCAGCATTGGATCGCTCGGGGAAAACCGCCTCAGCCGCGCCGGAGATTGATGACCGACGCCAACCCGACACTGGGGGGCTCCACTACCACGCTGTAGTGGGAACCCAACCGCCGCCCGGTCGGACTTCGACGGCCGAGCCGCAACTCCCCGACTGCAACCGAACCATCTCCCGGGAGACCATCTCCCGGCTCCAACAGCTGTTTTCAGAACTAACCAAAAAGAGATTAGCAACAACAACTGCCCTTCTCAGGGCTATTATGAGGAGATTAGCAGCAACAACAACCCTTCTCAGGGCTATTATGATGAGATTATAAATAACAAGCCACCGAAGCCATTCGGACACAAAAAAACAGCCCTTTTCAGGGCCACCAAAATATGTTGAGGTTCCACTTTCGTCAAAACTATTCGGCGACAAACCCATTGTCTGTTCCAATATCCACGATAGTCTGAATTAACATAAAACGTGTTCAGTTTAAGTTCTTAGTTAACTCGAAATCACCCAAATTCATCATATTCATATATGAATATTAAACGAAAGTTTTTATACAATAATAAATCCTGTCTTTTTAGACCGTCTGATAACTTGTGATAAAATTTTTCATAATGTTGAGCCGAATCTAAACATCAGAGCATGCAATGGAAAGATCTGAGTTTGCCGAGATCTTATATAAATGCTCGTTAACAATTTTTCTCTGGCTCACATGATCCAAAAACCATAGATACAAACAGCTTTCAAAATAAAAATTGAACAAGAATTTATTCGGGAAGTGTAGTTAGATTACAATTAATTTAAAAAAAAAATTTAACTGAATGAAAAAAAATAAACTTCAATCTGGCTTAATAAAGAAAAATCTGTTTAAATTTCAAATGAGTATTTTATGCATTCGTAGAAGTTTATGTAATAAGAATTTGAAAATACATTTAAACTCCAGCACAATTTTTAATTTTTTTTTTTGTAACGCAGTAAGCAAATATTTTAGCAGGAATGTATAAATATTCTTGAATTTTTCATATTTAAAGCTGTGGAAACAAAAAGCTGACTTTACTTAAAATATATTTTCTGAAATGTGTATACATGTTTCAAACATTATCTTACAGACGGAAAAAGCAAAGCATACAGCTGTTTACAAGTGATTAATCAGAGAAAATGAGGTAAATAGTAATTATATTTCCAGGAAAATTAGCCATATCGTCCAGCTGAGTGATAGTAATGGTCTGTTGTGACTACAACTTGTAAAGAAGTTGAGTTTCCTAACATTGCTAGCAAAATCTAGTATTTAACTATGAAAAAAAATAGGAATAAATCTAAAACAATTGTCTGAATGTTTTAAGAGGAGTTGTTTTAAACGCTGCTTTAAGAAAGAAACCACTGCTCCATTCCCGGACTCATCGTATAGGAAATAAACAAATTCCATTTTCAGTTTACTGGATTCCAGCCACGTACTGCTCCTACAACAAACAGAATTGTGGCAATTCTCTTTACAGATGAGATATTTTGGTAGTTAGTATTATTCTGGAATTAAAATGGTTTTTTAGCAACATCATCAAACCTTGTTTCATTATTGAACTCTTTTTTCTAAATTTTGTACCATGGATTTTGGTTAATCACTTGTATACTTCTAAAATTTATTGGTTGTGGAAAATTTTCTTTCTAAACAGGATTTAAACATACTGGGTCTTATTTCGAAAGCAGACACACTTCCAAAATTGTTATTTCAGTAGTAAAATATAAGTCTTATAGGTCAAAACAAGTGGTATCCTGCGCATTTTATACCCAATTGATATTGTTTCCTCTTCCATACCATCTGGTCTTGAATTTCGCCTGTCATCAGTTACTTATATAATAGACACCATTCTCTCGTGCATTACAAGATGCAGTATAGAGGTACATAAAAGAAAAATTTAGTACTGTACGAAAAAGAAAGAAAGGAAAATTCAATATGTCCCTTTTCTCGAATTAGTTACCGCGTGAGTAAATCAGTGAGTGAGTGTACATCAATTGATGCACAATTTGATCCTGCAAAACTTGAAATTATGTTCATAGCAGGCCTAATACATTGATGTCTAATATTAAGTAACGTATCTTTCACTTGATCAGGAACTTTTATTATTTTTTTATTTAACCTCCGGTGCCACAATTAAGTATTACATCAGAGTATGGAGATGAATGATGTGTAGCGTGTGTGAAAATGCCATGCCTGACCGAGATTCAAACCCGGGACCTCCGGAATGAAAGACCGAGACGCTACCACACGCGCCACGGAGGCCGGCATTTCTTTCTGAAACACTCACGGCTGAGAGTAAATCTTGCCATATTGTATTTTCGCTTTCAAAAAAGATATTCCTCTATATCCACGTTCAGACCATTCTCGCTTATTATTACTGAGTTTCGGAATAACATACTCCCATGCACTTCCCTAACAAAATTTTTCAATAAGTTAAACCTCCTTTACTTATATCAAATTCTTCTTAACAAAACTTAAAAGTTGTAAATTTCCTACAACCAGAGTATAGTAACAAAAAAACAACTTCCAGTTTAAGTTTAATAGATTGCAAATGGTCTTTAAAGGGACAGAATTGGAACCATTCACGTTTGCACAACGCCTTTTATATTCCCTTATATGAAAGAAATATTTATTATCATGACCTTATATGCAAAATCTTTCCTTTTTCTTTTTACGATAAATGTACTCTCTCATAAATAGGGGAGTGTAGAGCTCGCTGCAGTTTCGTAAGATGTTATTAAAAGTGGTTAGTTATGTGTGCCTGCGCACTTACTGACTCTCTAAGCCTCCTATCTCACCGATCCTTCCGTCCCAGGGCCGGTTACGCAATAGAAGGAGTACTAAAACTCTTTTGGCTTGTAAGAGGAACAGCATATTATTTATCTGGCACCTCACGGACTGAGTCAATCGACCCATGTTAAATAAAACCAACAGAAAGTAACAAACATAGAAAAAACACACAGTTAACGTTGAAATAATTGTTTCCACCGATTAGTACACACCTAGCGATATATTGTATTTATAATTAGGTAAGAAAGTTTGAAAACTAATTACTACAACTTCAGATAAGATAAATATTATCAATTTAATATTGTATATTATAACTTAATCCGTAAATAATTCACATAAAGATTTTGAGTAATTCAGAAAATGAAAATTAATCAAGATATACATTTTTGAAACAAAAAATAATTATAGAATTGTTTTATGGATATATACTATTCCACTACAGTTGTTGGATAAATTTTATTATATTTGTACCAAAAAAATATTTAAAGACAGGGGAAAAAATTGATCCTTTTTAACGATACCGAATGCAATTTAAACATTTATTATTATAGATAAAAGTAGAGTATATGAGTTACAAAATTTAAGTTTTAAGATTACTAGCTTGAAAATAAAAATTATTGCACCGATGAAAAATAGTAAAAGAATATAGATTTCCATTAAATTCATCAGTATTGATTCCATTTAACAACAGTTGTAAGAAATACAATCAATAATGTGAAGTAAGTATATTAGTGATTTAATTATATAAATTAGAAATATAACTTTTATTCAAGCAAAAAGTTTAATGATTATTGAGAGATTGTTGAAAAACTTATTTACTTAAGGAACTTATTTTAAATTTAATGGAGATTAAATGAAATTGAACGCCGTATTTACTTTATTTAATAAAACCTATTTCTCGGTACATCGATCAGAATTGTAATTAAATTGCTTAACTAAGTCTTAGTAAACAGAAACTGAACAACCAACAAAACAGTGAATAAATGAATAGTAGTAATAAAAAAATAATGTAAGAGGAAAGTAAATAAAGGATAATACTTTTAAGGAAATAAGATAAGCAAGTGAGAAATAATGTTAAAAAAGTTTACGATAAAGGAAATTTAAAAAAAAAGGGGGGAAAAATAGAAATAAAAGGTAGCGTTATGTAATTCGATTTAAATCTGTTTGGTTACAAAGATAAAAAAAGGTTGTTTGTTTTATATATTTCTCGAAAAAAAAAGGAATAAAAATCTTTTGAACTTGACAAACAAAATAATGACTTAGAACATTTGTTTATGAACGAAAAATTTAGTTATTCTTCACTGACTGATTTTCTTGTAACTTTATTGCCTTTGAAATATATTTTTTATAAAATAATAGACGATTTTAGGTTTTCCTCATGTTCGTCTTGTTTTTCTGTCTTTTCAACTTTAACGTATTCTTTTTCTTATAAATATTTCTCTTTCTTTTATTTTTTGATGAGTTCTTAATCTTAACATACGAGACGAGTTGTTAACGTAAGTACCGTTTTGAAATAATAAAAAAAAAAAAAAAAAACATAAAGAGACTATTCATAATTATTTTATTTTTTCATAAAGCCAGTATCTTAATCTATTTTTCTACATAGTTGCCTTCAATATTAAGGCACTTATCACACCAAAATACAAGCTTTTGTATTCCATCGTCATAAAAGTTTGCCGCCTATATTAACAGCCACTGCAACACGGCCGTGAGCACAATTTTCGGTACTTTAACCGTTCATTATCGATTTTTGTAAAGAACACTTCTTGAAACTTGAAGGAACCGCAATGATAATGAAGAAGTCGTAAAGCATCTGTTTTCTTTAATTTTTTCATCGACATTTTGCACCAAATCGTTAGTGATCACTGAAGGTCGCCCACTACGTTCCTCGTCATGAACGTTTATTCGGCCATCCCTGAAAGCTCTAACCCATTTCCGTAACATTCTATCCGTTACTCATAATGTTTTGTCCATAGACTTCACAAATCTGACGGTGAATTTCAACCGGTTTTTCATCTTTAGCACACAGAAAACGAATGATAGCACGTATTTCACAGTCGGTGGGATTCCCAATTGGCAGAGGCATTTTAAATACTGTAAAATTAAATGTAAACACGATCGATTTTTGCCTTAATGGCGTCTGTGGCTTGCCAACAGATGTAGGTACACAATGCGCATGTGCAAGACACCGATCGCAGCACTGCATCGGCTTGATTTCAAAACGGCACTTACTTTAAAAACACGCCTCGCATATTAATGTTTGTATTTTATTTTTACCATATACAATATATGATTACAGAATTTACTCCCTATAATAGAATTATTGAGAGAGATTAGATTAAATATAATATACACATACACACACGCGCGCGC
>JAAAKQ030074964.1:0-15285 GCA_010016005.3 Zanna intricata | reverse complement strand
TGCCTGACCGGGATTCGAACCCGGGACCTCCGGATGAAAAGCCGAGACGCTACCACTCGGCTACGGAGGCCGGCGAAAGGTAGTGGTATAGATTATTTTAGTAACATAGATGGACAAGAGTGGTTTTCATATGGGAAGATTTTCATATTTCGTAGAGCTATTTCAAGATCATTAGTGTCAGCAGCCTATGTTCTGGCTAAAGAAAAACGACATTCAGTTTCTGTTCAGATTGTATCAAAAAAGAAGAGATTTAACGTTTCAAATGAAGTAAGACTTGTTGGTTAATCACATCAACCGAATAGAACAACAAGACAGAGATGTAAATTTTGTAGTACAAAAAGAAAAAAACAGTCCATACTGATTTGCTGCGTACAGTTTGTGAAGTTTCATCATGCCTAGGATAGACTAAGACATGTTTGTCAGATTTCCACAACAAGGAGTAACAAACATCAATAAGTGAACCAGCATGGTGGTATAAAATTTGGACTGTCATTTTTTTTTTTTTCAAATATTTTTTATGTTTTTATTTTTAAGCCATGTTGAAATTTTTAATGGAATGTTGAAATTTTAAATAAATTTATTGTGAAGTAAATATATTGTACAGCAAGGTACTTTTGTTCATTCTCAACCCTGTGCTGGAAAAAGTTGTTTAAAAGAGTGTTTAAAAGTATATGTAAACACAAATATTGCGCCAATAAAAAATAACTCAATGAAAATGAATTGTGAATAGTCTTCTCAAGAAAAGATAAAGCTAGTACTCTTTTATATATTTTGTTTTGCTAATGTGAAATACTAACTATTTGAAATAGATAATACAAAAAGAAGCCAGACAACAGGAAAGTTGTTTTGGTGTCTAAGCAGTTAACTGAGTTTAATCCTACTGTAACTCTTTTATTATATTTCCCTGAAATTTTGAAGGTGAAATATTTTCATATTAATTACTCTCAAATTACTTATTCTTACTTATTACTAGTATTCTTGGGACTCATATCACAAACCAGCAACAAGCTTTTCTAATTTTTTAGATGCTTGAAAGAGTATCTTTTTAGAATTACTTAAAGTAAAAGTTAATCCAAACGTCAGGATTAAGTGCAGAAGTGTATTTATATTGAATTTAATGTTTCAAAAAAAAATTTACTATAAGATAAATTTATAAGAGAATATTATACATTTATTTTTTGTCTAGCGATTGTTGCACTGTACTGAGAAGTTTTTTAAGATTCTTATTTCTGAATCGATAAACAAGTAAAAAAAAAAAAACATACAAATTGGAATTATAAAATTATTTATTTTTTTGTTATAGCCAAATAACTAAAGTAATTTTCTGAAATTTATACAACATTTTTCTAGATGACCCACTGTGAACGAATCAGCTGAACTAGTGATATTTTAAATAAATGTGTGCGTAGAAGTATATTTATTTATATCCTTTATTTGAAATAGTGACATTTTAATAAATAAATGTGTGTATGTGCAAGTATATTTTTTTAATATGCTGTATTTTTTCATAAATATTAATTTTCTTTGCATTTGTTTATTTAAGATCTGAAGATTTTTTATTGAATTTTTATTTTCAGATCAATAATGGATCCAGTTAAAATATTGCCTACGGAAGTATTTGAACAGGTACTGTCATATCTTAAATTGAGTGATTTGTTGTCTTGCTGTTTGGTGAGTCAGAAGTGGAACATTGCTGGTAATAATGAATCTTTATGGAAAGATCTATGTTTAGAAAATAACTGGTCAGATTGTGGCAGATTAAAGGAATTTTTAAAATACTTTTCTTTTATTTCACAGAGTGAAATAGATTCATTTAATAATATGGGAGAATGGAAAAAACATTTTGTGCTTAAAAATCAGCTCCAGAAAAATTGGCGTTTAGGTAAAGTAACAGATTTTATTGTTCGTCCAGTCGGTAATGATTTTAGTTGTAATATCACCTATGTATCTTCTGATGGCCATAATCTTCTGGCTTTTGGATTTGATAATGGTACATTTAAATTGTTTGACTTAAGGAAGGGTGGTAACTTATTATTAATTAAAAACTGTGTTCTTACTAGTGCAGTGGATTATATACAAATAATTAATGAATATTTGATATTAATCCAGGAAAATCTACTTCAGATTTATAAGATTGAATCTGATGATTATCTTGACCTTTATCGTGTTAAAATTGTAAATGCATCATCAGTTATTAATGTTGATATACCTACTTTAATGCAAATGGATCCTGATGCTAGAAGCTTTTTAGTTAAGGAGAGCAAAGAGAATTTGGATGATGAAATTGTTTTCCATTTTAATGAATTGTATTTAATTTTTGGAACATTTTATTCTCCGACTATACATGTTTACAACATTAAGTGTGATCTTGAAGAACCAGATGTTACTTTTGATATAGATTTGTCAAACAGTTTTATATTTAACTTGCATAGTAAAAATGATGTTTTGTACATTTTAATAGCAGAATGTGATGATTTACCTGTACAGCGCGGCCCTTTTCATGTAAAAAACTGGTCAGTACAAGCTTATTCTGTAAAGAGTAAAAGTATACTATTTCTTGAAACTTTAGAAAATAACTCATTTACTTCTTCATCAAGGATATGTACGATGGAAACTAATGAAAGCTATTTGGTTCTAAGATTTGAATTTCATTATTTTTATCTTTTTGATAAAAATAATGGAAAGTTATTATTAAATGATCATGGTATAATATTTCTAAATGCAAATGGAAATTCAAAATTAATCGGTGTCACTTTAGATGATTTGTTTCAAATAATTAACCCTATTACAGATGAAATACTTTTTTGTTTGACTCTTGAAGGATCACCTATAGCTATGTTTTCAAGTGTTTTGATTACAATAAGTACAGAATATAATAGAGAAGGAGTAGGCTCAACTCACGTTGAATTTTGGGATATACATATGACTGTTCAAAAAACTGATACTATTAAGTTCCCAAAAATCCTGACAGTTGCTCTTTTATATAAAGATGATACTAAGTTAATTTTTTATGCCAAAAAGGATTGTTGTTTTGTACGAAGTTTCTTAGTATAATATGAATTTATTATTTTGTATTTATTACACTTAAGTAGTTACATAAGTACAGGAATCCTTTGCTTAGGTTTGTTTGTGATTTGTTTGAAAAGTGTTGCAATGAAAAGTAAGTTTAAAAAATTTGTTATTTGGTTGTTAAACTATCTGTATGGATAGATCACCCCTTTCTCACTGCTAATCCTTATGTTTGATCCCTTTTTTCTCGCTATCAGTTCTGTGATTTAGGTCTGACCTTCCAGCTCATCTTCCTCATTTAACATGTGTGACCTTTTATCAAAAAGGTAGTTGCATTTCTTTTTAGCTGATGAAAGGTTGCCTATTAAACAATTCAGGATTTCTGTTGCCTTTTCTATTGACAACTTAATGATTGAAATGACTATAGGGTAAAGTCAGGCCTCCGTAACCCTCTAAAACAAAAACAAAGAAATGAATAAAGTTCAACATCTTTTTAAAGATTTTTTCTTGCAAAATACAATTTTAATAATAAATTCTGATTGAGTTTATTTGAAATAGAATCAGATTTAGTCTAAAGTATGCAGAGTTGAATAGTTGATGATTGTTACATGTTGAATGTTTACTTAGATATAGCTACTGACAGTCTCTACAATTGTTATTCTATAATGTTAAGCCTCAGCTCTTTTTGAGACTAGATCATTAGTGCAATTTTTGGTTAATTAAATCCAAATCACACATAATTACATATAATTTCACATTAATCACAGATAATTACATATTAGTTCATTTTTTGTTTAAGCTACCCAATTATCTGTACCTTCTGTCTGTGCTGAAAGTGGTCAAAATGCATTAACTGCAGCTGGATCCATCCACAGTCATGATATTTTTTCTTTTCTTGACTAGTTCTGTTATTTCTAATTTTGTAAAAGTAGCATACATATAATTTTTAATATTATTTGATTAACTTGAGTAAAATGACAAATGTTTTTTTGTTTTTTTTCTTGGAAAGACTAAATCAAATAAAAGCTTTGACGATTTTAATTTGTTTTTACTTGCAACAAGCAACTTTTAACTTCATTTCACTGATAGAAAGTTGTCCGTTTCAACACAATTATCCTACCTGGCTGGTTGATTATATGTGGTTCAGTTTAATCAGTTAACTTGTCCTCATTTCGAATTCTTAACTACCTTTATATTGCCGGAATAATGTTAACGCATTGATATTTGAATAAATTTCAGTTCATACTATTAAATGTGTATCCCAACTTATTATGGTTTAGTGCTGTGGCATGAAATCTTTCTGTAAGTTTGCATAAGTGCCCGAGTGAAATATAAAAACACAACTACATTGGACTATTAGGTTGCCAGATCACTTATTGTCAAAATTAATGATGGAATGACTAATTGATATTTTTTAATTGACCCATATTTTTTTACTTGGCTTGAGTAATTTTTTTTTATACAGTAACAGTCAGCTGGTAGATGCAATAATTTTGTTTGTCCAGTTGGTACAACAGTTAACATATGCTGGTTTTTTCTCGAATTCCTTTTTTCTTTGGTTGATTCCTGGTAAAGGTCTGATGTTTTGACAGTTTGTTATATCATATATAATTTTGATAAAGATGGTATAATTATTAAAAAAAAATTGTCCAACTATTTCTCAGCAACCATAAGCTAGGGTTCCTGTATTTAATTTAGGTATATACATTTTTAGATTATATTTTAACTAGTTACCTTTTTCATCAAAAATATTTTATTAGCATTTGTATATAATTTAATCTATTAAGTAGTTAGTGGTTCTTTTTATTTTTTATCAATTTTTTTTTTGTTTTGCAGAATGTTTTAATTATTTTTTTTTTTTTTAAGAAATATATTCATGTTTATCAATAAACATTTACTAATTATATAACTGATCACTTTTTCTTATTCTTATTTTATTATAGCATTAACAATAATTTTTTTTATTGCACAAATGTTAATTATGTTGTGATAGTTTTGTTGTTATATTAAAAGTTAGTATTTTAAAAGTAAACATGTAGAGTGATAAAATGCCAAATGATTTACAGTTATGAAATGTTTGAGACTTAATTAAATTTATTTATTATTGTACAAAAAGTGACCAACCTAAACCTATAATTATTATTACAATTTATAGTCACATATGACTTTATTTTAATGAAGAGAAATTAATTTAAAAAAAAAATTCAATTTATATAATTATGTATAATGTGCCTTAATATATTTTAGTTTCTTGTATGTGTAAAATGTACTAAGTAAAAACTTATTTATAAGATGACTTATTATTAATGTCTGATTTTTTAATGCGTTTTGTATTATTAAGATTCATGTACAATTGTAGTTATTATTATAAAGGGTATTTTTCAGGAAGATGCCCGGAGCCGATCTGTAGTTAGTCAATTGTCATAGTTAGTCAGTTAGTTGTTAGATGGCACCACTGAAAGGGGAAAATAGATAAGATAAAATTATAATCCAACTTTAAATAAGTATAATTATAAATATAATCTAACCAAATTTAACTTAGGATCGTAGGTTAAGTTAGATTGGATTAATAAATTAAGCAATTATTTATTATTTAAATTATCAAAACATTACTGTTAATTAGTTGAAACTAGCGAGCGTAGGTTAAGTTTGATTAGATTATATTAATATCATATTTATTTATTTATTATATAAAGTTAGATTATAATTTTAATTTATTTTGACTAAGGCATGACATTTTTGCACTTGCTTCAAATCATTCATCTCATTCTTTGAAGAGATAGTAATACTGGTCCTGGATAATATCGAGTAACAGTGGTCCTGGAAGTTAAAAAACCTGGTTAAGTTTGGTTGACAAAAATGTAACACATTAATGGAACGTAAATGTGATTCTCAATTTATGCACTTTCATTATACACGCCATCTAACAACTAATTGACTAACTATAGTCACTAACTAACTAACTACAGATTGTCTGCAGGCATCTTCTGAAAAGTACTGTTATAAAGCACAAATTTTTAAGAAAATTATTTTATTCAATATCATATTTTTACATTTATTGTATAGTCATATTTATATTGTTTTTACATGATCAGTTTTTTGTATTGTTATATGTGTTATTTACTGTCGTGTAATAGAATATTTTTAATGTCAATTACAAATTATTTTTCTAAGTAATACACAGTGACTGTAAATACTGTAACTAAAATGAAAACTATTATAAACAATAAATGCCACAAAAAAAAATCTAATTAAATGAGAAGAATGGATTTTCCTGAGTTTTCTGAAAAAAAAAATGGGTTATTAGTAAATATTTATTTAATATATAACATTATATTGATAAAAACTATGTGAGGATTTGTTATTTGATTTAAGTGTTTATTTATTTATAGATAATTAAACTTTAAATATTCATGTAAAATAATTTTCCTTAATAAATTTCAAGGCAATTTTTCTGTTAGCCAAGGCAATATTCTGTATATATATATATATATATATATCATGGAAGTAATAATACAATTTATAAAATTATTTTTTATCAAAATCAAAATTGTATAGATTGAATTTTAAAAAGTAGTTAGGAAATGTGACACTGATTCTTGCGATTTTTTTTTTTTTTTTTTGTGTCGATTGTATGCTATATAATAATTTTCTATATTATATATTGTAGGAGAAAGAACTTAACTCGTGCATCCTATCATTTCATTTCTTTAACACTAAAACTGAATTAATCTGCCATTTTTTTTTTTACATCTATTTATTAATAAAATGTAAAAACTATTTAATAATTTTTAAATATAGTAAAAATAGATTAAATTCATTAAATGAAAGTCTTTGTACATATATTTTTTTATTTAAAAAATTATTTTATTTATTTATTACTAATGTATTTTATTATTTTTAAATACAGTAATTATCATTTATAGTGACGTTTGATATAATGATATATCGGATACAGTGACCAAAAACTTGTCTTCTGGTTGGTTTGGTATGCTGTTAATATGTAAATGCAGTATGTTTATTGTTTATAATTACATCAGTTGTACATCTTTATAACCGATAGTCACAATAACCGATTTAATGATACTACTTTAATATGACATCTAAATTGGCACAGTAATAATAAAAATAATAATAATAATTTATTTCCACAATAAAATAAAATAAAAAACAAAAATACGCAACAATAACTACCAGTACATCTTTGTTATTATGAGTAATATTTTCTAGTGCAATGCAACAACTTATTGCTTATAATGACAGACAGTATTGACTCGTCAATAACATAGTATATCTACATTGTAGCTACAGAAATATTTTGTCAGTTAAAATGATACCTTATCCTTTTTACCTGCATATATACTGTAGTTCTTGTTTTTTTTTTTTTGTTTTTTTTTTATCCTCTTCCTGTACCAGATTATTGTAAATTGAAGCAGGCACATTCATTGTTATTAATCTTTTGCTGTGAGTGTATCATATCATGTGGGTACAGTATTTTATTTTACATATCCTGTGTAATTCATTTAATAGCGATTTATGACTTTTGAAAAAAGTTCATAATAGAGGTAAAACCGCACATTATCTGGGCAATTAGAGAATGGTAAAACTAATAAGGGCGTTCCCCAAAAGCTAGGTGTTGGTCATTCAACAATATTGGTGCTATGAAAGAACTGTAGTTAGCTAGAAATTTTGAAACAAATTCTATGAAATAAAAAAAATTACAGCCTAGTCAACATAATGATGTAGACAAAGTGCTGTTAATATGGTTTATTACCAGAGGGCTAGTGATATCGCCATTAAGTGTTCCTGAATTGCAAACTAAGGTGAAAAGTTCTTACTGCATTACAAAACGAGATGTCTGAAACAAATCAAAATAACAAGACTTTTTGCAAAAAAGTAATTTTTACAATTTTTCTCTATCTTCTTTTACTCTACCGTACTGGTAGTTATTGTTGCATATTTTTGTTTTTTTATTTTATTTTATTTTGGAAATAAATTATTATTGTTATTATTACTGTGCCCGTTTAGATGTCATATTAAAGTAGTATCATTAAATTACCTAAACATCGGTTATTGTGACTTATCGGTTATAAAGATCTAAAATTGTCGGTCTCTTGGACATCACTATTATCAATATTTACTGTACCTTTGTTTGGATTTGTATATCTTGTTCATTGTAAAATTACCATATTTTAATTTCATTTGTAAGTTGTATCATTAGGAGCTTGTCTTTATTTATTTTAATGTACTTAAAATACATTAAGTGCCACTTTCTTAATGTATTTGTATTATTTACTCGTCTTTGTTTAAAGGTTTTTAATTCACTTCTGCTATTTAAAAAATTTTATTTTGTAAATAGATTTGTTAATTGTTATGAGGAGATAATTATATATTTATTCACTTTATATGCTCTCTAGTTAAATAGAATTTGCAATAGTAGAGTGTTTATTTACATTTATTTTATATTGTATTAACAATTATATTTTGCTTATTTGTTAATTTGACCGACCGACTATTCATTATGAAATCTAATGTTATCTTCGTACTAATAAATATGATTTAATCAATATTAATGAGAATAGATAAGAAGGCTGTAAGTATTTTTACTAAGTTAATCGGTATATAATCAATCACTATGAAATTC
The DNA here is from genome assembly GCA_010016005.3 of Zanna intricata. Taxonomy (NCBI): domain Eukaryota; kingdom Metazoa; phylum Arthropoda; class Insecta; order Hemiptera; family Fulgoridae; genus Zanna; species Zanna intricata. Next base: position 6,632 of record JAAAKQ030074964.1, on the reverse strand, counting down.
ATTAGCGTTTTTTTTTTTTTTTTTTGTATCAGTTTTCTATTATGTAATTACCTATAAATATTTTGTCACCAGTATGGAATTTCCTGTATTGCAACATGATATAAGAAATTGATATGAAGATTAATCAAAAATATTTTCTGTATTATTTAATATGTCTTTATTATAACTTTTATTATAAAATTTATATCTTTTTTTAATCGTAAATTCTCATTAAACATTTGCTTGTATACATTCAATTTACTTTTTATACATCCAAAAAAAAATGTTGGGGAAAAGTAGTTAATTTCCTGCTTTACATCTATATTTTCTATCATTTTGTTAATTATTCTTTTTCTTGGTAAAAATAATTTTTACATGCCTTTCACTACAGTTGTGTTGGATGATACAATTTATTTTGTAGAAAAGGTTCCTCTGGTGGTAGTATAAAAGTCAAGTGTAAGATTTTTAAACGTTAAATTTTCATTTTGAAAATCTTTATTTATTTATTTATTTTTTGTCATATTTGCTTATTATTAAATAGTTATATTGTATGTAACAACATATTATCTCATTTTATTCTGATAATTAGTATATTTTAAAGAAGATTAAAGTGTATTTTAATTAGTATAGTAATTAGTATATTTTAATTAATTAACATGAAGATTAGTTATAAAACTTAGTTTTCAGTTTGATTATTAACTTAAAGCACCCAGTTATTTTATATGTATCTCTTTTTTTATCTAGGGCTCGTGTCAGAATGCAACTAATGCAAATATTCCAGTAGTTATTTCCATCGATGAATTTAATTTTTTAAAATCATTAAAAAATTTAAATAAAAATTAATTTTTATTTAATTTTTTTTTTTAAATAATCATTTCACTTTTATTCTTTTCTGCTTTACTTTATGAAAAAAAGGGATTTTCTACTCCCTTCTGTTATCTGTTGATGATCTAATCTTGAAATATTTTATGCATTTTACTTAAAAAAAAAATGTTTTAATTATTTTATCTTTTTTTCCTTCCCTTCATTTTTAACACAGCCTTCCATTATTAACATCTAAGGTGGTGCCCCTAAGGATGAATGTTTTAATTTAAAACTCGCTAATCTTCTATCATTGTTAATTTCTTTGGATTATTCTGCCCTAAGTCTCTAATTTATAGTTGTAGTTGATATACATTCAATTCACGTGATTTTCACCAGAAAATCATGGTATATGTTAATCTTTTAGAGATTAACATACAATCTTTAAAAGTTTTATCTCCTAGTTTTTTTTATTTATCAACATAAGTTATAAGGTCAGTAATTTTACAATTTCCAATCTATTATTTATATATTAAAAAAAAAAAAACATAAACATCAGTACTTAGAAATTATCTCTATAGGAATTACACAGAAAAAAATTCCATATACTGTGTAGAATGGTTTTTATGTATTACATAAAAAAGCAAAAAAGATAAAAAATACACTCTTTATAACTGAAAAAAGGTAAGATTCAAAACTTGTATCCAGAATTCGGAGTCATCTGATCAGAATTTTTCCCTTTAAAGAAGGCTTTGTAAGTTGTTGAAATAAATTAGCAGTTGAAAAATATGTTTTTAAGTATGTTAAATACATTGCTTTTATAAAATGTAGGTAAGTTTCTTGATTTTATAGTTATAGATTTTTGTTTGCTGACCTCATAAACAAGAACGTAAATTAAAAAATACTGAATTAAATTAAATAATATTGAATTATTATTCCACTCTTAAAATTTGTCTTTTGTATTGCTACAAATGCCTAATAAACACTGTGAGAATAAACTACATCCTTCTTAAATAACAATTTCCCTTTTCTTTTATTTTTAATTCAAGATTTTAATATCAAATGCTCTCTTAAGATTTACAAATTCTATTAAATAGTTTCTTCACTGGTCTACTTTTAAGATTAAATCAAAATATATTATCGTAATATATTTGTCAATGCATTACATAATTGACATCTGCTCATTTCCTGTGGACCATTGTGTCTTCCAGGGTTGCGGAAGGAGTGTAGAAGGTAGCAGCCTGGGTGGCTAGGGTTCCAGCTTGTCCAGTTATGTGGCTGGACATAGGCAATTTTGGTGACGAGCCACGGTTATTTTCTTAATACTTGCGGCATAGCTCTGGCAGGGGCAGTGACTGCCTTTTAGGTTTGCACTGCTTTGCTGGAGCGTAGGTAGGAATATCAGGCTTGGCATTGCTGGGGTCGGTTCGTTTGTGTGGGCGACCTTGGTGGTGTTGTGTCTGATGTGGCGAGAAGAGAATGTCACGTAAACGTGGTTTTTTGGGAGGTATTAGCCTCCGTTCTAACCCTTTGTGAATGCATGTTGCATGTTGCATGTGTAATGTTGTAGGTCAAGATTTCGATGCTGCGAGCAGCATTTTGAGTCTGATTTTGATCGGAATTAGATTGATTTAGAGTAGGTGTGAGGTTTCGCGCTTCCACGCTGCGGTTATATAGTTTTAGGGCTACGTGTAGGTCGATCTAAGCCTACGGCGAGGGCATTGCTGCTGAGGTATCTTACTCTGATGCTAAATGTCGACCGCGGCATTTGCATCGAGGGCATCCCGACCCGAGGCCTGGCTGATGACTGAGATATGTAATCAGTACGAAGGTCAATAAGACGACTCCTGGTAAAGCCCCTCAGGGCTAGGAATGGGGGAGGGGTGGTGTGGTGACCGGAATCGTCACTTGGTGGGTGTCTTCCCCTACAGGGGTTGGGATGTCCTCTGTGTTGTTTAAAATATTGTAACTATTTTTATTTAAAGGTATTTTGTATAGGAAGTGTTTACTCTGATTATTATAAATTTATTGTAATGAATATTAAATCAGTGACATGCGAGTAAAATGTGAATAATTAACACCTAGATCAAGAAAGAAAATTTTATAATAAATATAACTGTCCAATTCATTTTTAATTCTCATAAATGTTAAAAATATGGTCAAGTTTTTTAAATGATGAAGTGAATAACAAAGCTTGAGTTAAACAATTAAAGCTGATTATAAACTTCATCTGGTTTTCATAAAAAAATGTTAATTTTTGTTTCACTAAAAAGGAGAAGATTTGGTTATCTGCCCATTTTTGGTATATTTTTGGTTTTTAAGGGTTAAATTACTATGTTTTTTTTATTATTCAAGAATCACAAATAGGTTAGTTATTGAAGCAAAAAAATAAATTGTAAAATGAATGCATTGTTGCAAGTGAATGAACAGAGATTTTTAGCTTTCAAATAGTATTAAAATATCAACAAGTTTATTTAAAAGAAGGTTTCTCAATAGAATTTATAATGTTATATGCTATTTTGTTTAATATTAGTTTAGTTATATTTCAATATTGTAGAAGTTTATTATTTATTACACCATGATATCATACTTTGTGACAAAATAGTTTATGTTTAAAAAATTTAATTATTGCACACAAATGAGAATTCATAAAAGTAAATAAATACAATAATGTATCTCTCAGATGAATTTAGAATCAAATTGATTATTTATGATTTAGAATCAAATCAGTTTTTATTTAAATTGTCCTCAGCTACATTGATTTTTTTTTAGCAGTTTTTTTTTATAACACCAGTAGAAATAACTTTTAGAATTAACTGCAATGAGAAAGGTTCTTTCAAGAAACCTTCTTTCAAGAGTTAATTATGTTTGTGAAGAATAGATTCAAATTAGTGAATTGTTATTGATGAAACTATTTGTCTCTGAAAATTGTATCCAAATTTTTTTTTTATAATAATTATTGTATATTTATTTTTATACCTTACTATTGTGTTTTTAAAAATAAACTGTGTTTGAAAAATGAGTTTGCACTTTTTCATTTTTTTATTAATTCATTGCATATGCTGTTATAAAACTTTGTGAACTAGTTAATTATTCAGTTTATTATGATTATTTACATCATAATAGTATTTATTAGTATTCAGTATTTATTATAATACTAGAGACATTAATCTTTAATATCAAATTAACAGTTCATAGGTCCACCTTAAAAATCGATGAACTAAGATGTTGAAGAATTAGCAGTAAATTAAACATGAAATCAAAAATAATTTGCCTTACTTTGATTTTTCAGACAAATTAGCTTTGGCCTTACTGTTATATTCTTTAGTACTGCCTGATTCTTCATCCCTGCTTTTGAAATATACATTCACAGGTGGTTCAGAAACTGGAATAATTCCACTGAGAGGTACAGGCCTGATTGCAGATGGCATGGAAGGATATTTTACAATATGTTTAGGTTTTTCAGAAATTCCAGACATACCTGTTAAACAAAAGTAACAATCTGTTACATGGTCCTTTGGTTCTTGCCAAACCATTGGTACACCGAATGCCCAAGCTTTCTGTGTACCTTTCAGCTATCCTCTTAAATACACAGAAAAATTAGTGCATACTATATGAGTAGTGTGAACTAATTATTACTATAATTAGTGCATACAAATGATATACTTTTTTAATTAAAGGGATAATGTTTTTTCTATTTGATATTACGGTAAACACACCATGCGCAAAAGGTAACCACATCGTTTATTAAATTTCGAGGCATTATGACACTGCACTGTTAACAAACTTAAGACAGCAATGAGACTGAACAAAATTGATTCATTCCTAAATACAGTGCTTAATATAAACTGCACAGCTCTTTTCTGGTACATATTTTGACCTGCACAAACATGATTAATCTTGTACATGAAGACTGTTACGTACTATGCATTGAGAACGTTGAAGGTTAGACACCGACATGATCGGTTTGCTCTTGCTATCCGATTACGGATCGTATTTGGTTGCAATAGAGACTCTGGCAGTAAAAGTACTAGAGTAAAAGAGATGCCTGGTCAGTAGCTAGTAGGATGTCAAACACGTTAGTTGTAACATACAACATATCACTCATAAGTATAATTATTCGTAAGTCTGTCATGTTATTATGCAAGTTTCTTATTCATAAGTGTTAAATACAATATATTCAAGAAAATTATACTATATTATACTATTATACCTTCAATGTCATCAACACATATACTACAATAAATATTCGTTTAACCAAGAGCTGGTCTTTATTCATCTAAAAATGACTACATCACATCAGCTACTATACATTATATATATATATTGGTCCTCCGTGCATCCATACAATGTCTATCTACAAATTTCGATAACTTTACATATTTATTAGTCCTCACTGCCAGATTGAAGCAACCTAAACTTTACAGACTTACCCTTCAGTATTAGATATGATGTCATAATATGTGACTCTGATATGATTTAATTCATCATCTAATATTGTTTATCTATAGCTTACAAATTATTATCAAAAATAATAAATAATGAGATAAGAAAATGTAATACAGGAGCTTAAAATGCTAACTGTACATTGAAAAATAAAAAAAATCCTTTAATTAAAATTTAAAGATTTTTCAAAAATGATCGTTAATCGGGAAATTCTGAGTTCATATTCGTTTTGAGCATCAAAAAACAAATTAAAATCATTATTATATGTTAGTAAACAAAAATTATGTTTATCAGTGTAATGTAATTATAATCAATATTAAATTTATTATAAAAAGAATTATGAATGCTGCAGGGATATTAAATCCCAATAAAGGGGCTAATATAATAAATGTAAAATTAATTTAATTAATTGAAACAGTAATTTTTACCTTATTTTGTAGATTTAAAATGATTTCATACAAAATGATTTATGTAGTAGCTCAAATAAATAAATACAGTAGAATAAATAAATAGCAGAGGGAAATAATATTTGAATGACAAATTTAAATAAATAAATAATAGCAAAAATAAATGAATAGCATAGAATAAACAATAATAAAAAAAAAAGATAATAATAAATACAAATCTGTATCATTTTGGAGGTCTTACTTTTGCTGTAATCAATAGCATGTGCTCCACATGCCAAGTTACAGGAATGGCATAGAGAAGGCAAGTAGATGTAGCTTGTAGGGAGGACCTGCCTTTAGATTTTACATACACTATAGTATATGATTTTATATTGTGTTATGTATTTGTATTAAGCAAGAATAAGGAATAATAATTGCTTTATTATTTATTAAAAAGAAATAGTAATGATAAATGTTCATGATATCAAAAGTATTGGTATGCGTATCATAACATAATATTATTTAAAATAACTAAATAAATAAAAACAATTTTTAATTATTAATCGTAAATAATATCAGTTTGCTATTATTGTACAGTTTATTGCATCTTTGAAAAAATAAATAAATCATGACTGTTCATATTAAAGAGAAAATTAAATGATCAAAATAATTTATAATTTTTAATAAGTTTTAAGTTATAAGTTTTAAAAGAAGTTATAATTTTTTCTACTAATACTTCTAGAATTTAGGTAACTGGTAAGTATAATACTCCTTTAAAAAATTTAAAAAAAAATATATATATATGTATTCATATATTTGTTTTTTAAAGGCTATGAGGTTTACATTCATAACCTTAGTATTAAATAGCAAATAAATAAAAAAATATTCATTATATCACCAAAAGGCACAAATATTTTTAACTGATTATTTGGATTTTTTTTTTTGTATAAAATTTCAGGTACCTCACAGAGTAGCTGGACCGAAGCTGCAACCATGTCGGAGAGGTACCTGTTGAGAGTC
>JAAAKQ030074920.1:0-15286 GCA_010016005.3 Zanna intricata | reverse complement strand
ATGAAACGACTGGCACTGGATAGGGAATCTTGGAGAGCTGCATCAAACCAGTCAAATGACTGAAGACAAAAAAAGAAGACAAAAAAAAAATCTAGAATTAAATCATAATTTTTAAATCGAAAATATATTTAAATTTACTTTCAAAACATTAACAGTTTTAACAAAAATAAGACAAATTATTAATAATGTAATGGTATTTAATTATTTAAACATAAAACAAAATAAAATTTTATTTTCATTAAAATTATCTTAAATTCCATACTTATGAAAAGAGTAGGAACCAGTTATGTTATTTCGCGCGTACGCAACACAGACAGAGACAAAACACAGACCCCTAGATGCACAAATATAGGAGTAGTCAAAAAATTTTATCAAACTTTACAGGTATAAAATTTGATAGATTTTTCCGATTCAAATAATGAAGAAGAAATAAAAAATGGATGAGGTGGTATTTTGTTTTTGACATATAACTGGCAGAAATTTCTCCATGATTTCTAATCCAACTGCAAAATGAAGTTTTGCTAAAATTCTTCGGTCCAAATTATCAAAAGATATACACCCGTAAAGTTTAACAATTTCCGAATTTCATATCATTTCTGTATTTTTAAGTAAGACTAACTCAATAGCTAACTAATACAATAATAAAAATTTTGGGTTTATAATAAAAATTAAATTTAAAAAAAATGATTTTTTATGAAGTTGGTGGTTACAATGCGCTATCATTTCTAGCGTAATTATTGTATTCCTCTCTTTTTAACTTAGGGTAAAATAAATTAAAGCATTTATGATACTTACACAAGTAGGACTTTATCTTTGTAAGGGTAATTAAATAGTAAATATTAGAGGTACCAGGTGATTCAAAAATGATTTCACAATTTTAAAAGAAATGAATTTTATAAAAATGTATTTAAGTAATACACAGCTTTGGTTGAGGTCTCATTTCTCATAGGAAAATACATAAAATTTTGACATTAGAACTGAATTCGACCATCACAGGTCCTCCACTGTCCTCCTGGAACGGCCTGTTCGCCGTTCTGCCTGGAAGAAGAACAACCTATCTCAACGGAAAGTTTGTTACCAAGAGTAAATTATCCTACTAGGAGTCTCCTTACCGTACTATCTTGGAAAATCATGTTTAACTGCAGTTGCTGACTGAAAATCGTGAAAGGAAAACAAACAGCGAACACGTTCCGCACCAGTAAATTTATTTCCATTTTTAACTAACATTGATGACAACGCCGGTGGTCGAATTCAGTTCTAATAGGATCTTTTGAAGAGATATATTTTTAGTCTAATATACTAAAATGGATAATATATCTGGTTAGAGATATATTGTAACAACATGGTAATAATAAAAATATGTAAATCATATTTAACAAAAAGAGTTCCAGAAATATTTAAAATAAAAAACTTATAATACAGAATTCCTGCCAAAAATGTCTCAAAAAGATATATCTTCTATGAATACTAAAAGATATTTCTCAATTCTATGTACAGAGATACCGTTTTTATAGTTTGTTTCAGATAACCTTGAAAGCTATTGAAGCAATCTTTACGAAATTTTAACTGCAGTTTTTTATGATCCCTCCGAAATATTTATCGTAGTTCAAACCTCATCATTACTATATAGATCATAAATAACTAAATGTAAAATAAATAACCTAGAATGTATTTTAGTAAATTTAATGTCATTATCCACATCGATCATTGGTTATTATGTGATTTACTAAATTAATGTCATTGTTTATAATAGATCAATCTGTATTATTATCATAATATACATAAAAACAAATGAGTTTGATAATAAAATTAAAGGGAATGGTGACTCTTTTACATATTTAATAACTGAAAAGTTGTTATTCATCCAAATTAATCTGCTGTGAAGAGCAATAAATCTGAGAGCAACAGCCAACACATATTTACTAAAAAACTATTTCAATTTTTGAAGTTCTATACTCATGTAGTGCGAACAAAACTGCGATGCCCGTTTGTTACTAACTGTACATAATTGGGATAGAACCGACTAGCCGATTCATAATAATTTTATATTTTCCTAAATAGCTTGGAAACCGAAATTAAGTATTTTTAATGTTTTTGAATTATATTCTGCAGATAGAATCTTAAATTATTAATCCGTTGAGATTGAAAGCACTATAATCCTTCAGAAAACCCTCAATAAACACTATTTAATTGATTTGATGTTTTAATATAGATTTTATCTGAAGATAGAATAAGAAAACCTACAAAGCCAGAAATATTATTAAGAATTTACTGAGGGATTTAAATGAATATCTATACAATATAAACTTAAAATATTACCATTTATTTTTTATACAACATTATCCAATGCCTTCATCCAAGAACATTTTAATTTTGTCCAAGGTATTGCTCAGAAATTTTTATAGGATCCTAGAAGGACCAGAGTAAGTTCCTCCAGTTCTTAATCAAATCTTCATAATAGCCATCAAATTAAAGCAATTGTCTTTCAGTGATACTATGATGATATATACATTTTCAAGCCTATCATCAATTCAATATTATCATTAAGCCTATTGATTTTGCCGGCTTCCGTGGCGCGAGTGGTAACATCATAGCCTTTCATCCGGAAGTCGCAGGTTCGAATCCCAGTCAGGCATGGCATTTTCATATGCTACAAAAATTATTATTCATCTCAACCTCTGAAGCCTCTGAATACCTAACGGTAGTCCCGGAGGTAAAAAAAAAAAGAAAAGCCTATTGATCTTGGAGAGTGCTTCTGAATTTGCTTCTGTTAGAAATTGGATATTTTGGTTATTGCAGCACTGCCTAGTTTAAAAGGAGCTTCAACGTTTTTGAATATCCTCCTTTTGGTTACTTATCTTTATATTTTATTTAAATGATAATTTTTAAAATAGTATTAAAATCGAGAAAACACAATTGACATACTATTCTAGTTTTCATTTGTTCTTTTAACATGATTTTCAATATGAAGTTTTATAACAGCTATCACCATCACTCCACTTCAGTTCTAATCCCTTCAGTTTCACGTATTAGTCTCTCTTTATTCTGTTAATCCTCCGGAACAAACCATAAGGAATTTCGTCAGAGGATTCAGAGAAATGAAGTGCAGTCTTGTACAGTCTCAGGTCCACCATTCTTGAGATGTGAGGTTAATTGAAACCCAACCACCAAAGAACACCAGTATCCACCATCTGATATTCAAATCCGTATAAAAGTAACTGTATTTAACTGCCTTATTAGGTCTTTAACTGCCTTTAGTTCAACCTTAGAATTCTCAACTTCGACATCAGCTGATTTGTGATGACGAGTTTAACAAGTTGACTGTTACACGTTAATAATGCTACGATCCACCAATGCTACAATTTTTTTTTTCGGTTTTTGATACTATTCTGGCCCACTTATACCATATATTGAAATCAAATTTGAATTTTTACAATATTTTTTCAAATATACAAAAATAAATTTGAGACACAAATTTATATGTCATAACATTTGAAAATTGCACGGGCAAATCGTGCAATTTTCAACCGTGTCTAGACACGTATTGGTCTAGATTTTTTGATCAGCTCTTTTCAATTTTGACATACCTATAAAAATATTCTCCTTAAAAAAAATATACAGATATAACTGCCAGAAAATTAGCAAACGTAATTGAAATACTAGAGACAAGAAGAACCTGACGATTTCATATTGCATTTTTCTTCTCTGGAAACTACTCATACATAAATGTAAATAATGAGTTTTAATCAAAAAAATAATTTTTGGACCACCTTTTGTTATAGTTTTCACTACAAATTTCATTCTGTCATATAATTTTCCCTCAATTCTAGCGGTGGAGTGATAACTTTGTCATTTATTCAGAGATACAGGGTTTCAAATCCTTGTCAGGTATAATTTTACTCGCACACTCCAAAATTCATTACTATCCATACATTAGTAACTATTACTGGATGTTAGACAGTTATTAACGATTTGATTCATTTTTATTAAAAGAAAACTGATTTTAGTAATTATTCTAATTAATAATTATACGTTAGACATTTATGAAACATTAAGGAACTAGTCAAATATATAATTACATTCTTGATGAAATGAGACTGACAGTACAGCTTAAGCGTTTAAATGAATTTTTTGCTAAAACATCTACCATTTTATAACTTAACTACGAATTTGGCTAGTTATTTTTTAATAAAAAAAGTATTTGGATGAAATTGATAATATTATGTAATATCTAAATTGTAGGAATATATTAAGAAACAATTTAAAAAATCTCTCATAGTAACAAAAAAAATAATCCGCCGAACCTTTACCTATTATTATTAAGTTTAATGTTAATAATTACATATTTGTTTACTAAAATAGTTCGGAAATACTGATAACATTAAGGGTAACTTCATTACTAAATAAACCAACGGTTTAGTAAGTGATTAATATTACCGCACTTTACAAGATCAAGAGACTTGGTAATGAGAAAACCGGTAATCCTCATGTCTACCATCGTACCACTGGAGACAATTGCTTTAATTTGATAGCCATTACGAAGACAGGACTTGGAATGGCTTAATCTGGGCATTATACAAATACGAGTATTTCTTAGCAAAGAAATTTGAACAAAATTAAACGTTTGTTTAATATAATTGATTATGCAGGACGATATTTCATAATCACCAAAAGGTACAGTTTAATTTAAATGGATTTTAAAAATCAGGGTTTTTAATGTTTCAGATTATATTACCACTATTTTAAGAATAAATATGAAATAACAATTCAGAATTCTACTCCATCATTATTTCTGATGTTTTAATGTGATGCCCGTGATTCTTAGATGATTGTTAGTATATAAGCCATTACAAATATATTTTTTTATTTTATTCTTTTAGAAGACGCTGAAATATAAGTCAACTCCAGTCGATGTTTTTTTTATGAAAAATTAAAAAACATATTTGGAAATTGATGTTTTTTCATCGATTTTTAGATTTTATAAATATTTCTTTACTTCAAAATTTCAAATTTTATTCTTATGAATTCAAATCAAATAAAAATGAAATACTGAATGATTTTCTGATAAAAGTTACAAATAAATTTATGTATATTTATCTTCGAATGAAGTATATATAATTATCCTCAATAACAGTTTCATGATTTAATCAAACTATAGTTTACATACTTAGGAATGCATAGTTTAAATTTAATAAAATATAGTATTACGACTGAAAGCAATGACATGTAAACTTGTATGTAGGTTAAACATAATGATGACAATTTAAACTTGCTATGCATAGAAAACTTATAGAAATAACTGTTTGTAAAAAAGAAATTTTTTAAATCTGTTTGGAGTATCTTTTAGATTATAACATTTAATAGATGGTAATCTATTAAAAAAACTTACTTATGAATAGAAAAGAATTGTAGTTACTTTATGTTTTTAAATAAATATTTTATTTAAAAACATTCAGTAACTACAATATTCCTAAGAAATATTTAAATAGCAAGATAGTGTTACATTAATAACGGTTTGATATTAAAATAGCATCAACCTTCAAAAAAAAAAAAAAAAAACAAAACAGGAATGATTGTTTAAGGAAGAAAAATAGAGAAAGAAATACCATGAATATTTTCACGAAAATTAACAACGATAACGTAGATTATATCCTAGCCTAGGGAGCATAGCAGCATGGTACGGATGCGAGCGGTCAGCGGCTTTTTCTTAAGATTATCGTCGGTTTGAATAAAATTTATACCTTTCGATTAAAAAAAAAAAAAAAACCGAAATGGGTTTATTGACGTCGGAGAGAGTGTAAAAAAAACATTTAATAAAAAAGAAGAAAATGCGTTCAAATTCATGATAACCTCCTCCTTTTTTGAAATCTGTTAAAAAATTAAAATAATCATATGGAATAGCAAAATAATTTTTAATGATATACATCATAACAGAAATTATATTATTCTGGTGCATATTATTATATTTTTCTAATAGATTACCTTGTTATAATCTAAAAGATACTCCAAACAGATTTAAAAAAAATTCTTTTTTACAAACAGTATTAATTTTTAGAGTTTTAAATAATACTTATTACGTAAAATGGAATTTTTTTGTAACCACATCTTTCTTATCTGTATTCATATACGTTATCGAATATTTAATATTTGAATATGTAATAAATATAAACTTAGATAAATATTTATTTTTTTTTTTTACTATGTACCGATATTATTTATGTATTGTTTTACATTTTTTTAATGATAATTAAAAATATTATCTCGTAAAATGTTTATATATAAATGTTTATTGTTGTGTATTATTATATAACCACTTTTATCTTTTTCTTTATTATTTTTAGTCTTTATTTTTTAGTGGAGCGGTTTCTAAAACCGCTCCAATTAAAGGTTTTCCATAGCTTCCCTTGCTCCTTCAACAAAAGTTGTACAGCAGTTTCTATTTCATTATCCATTGAATAGGAAACTTAAAATTCTTGACTTAATTTATAAAATGTATGAGTAATTAAGTTATCATCTTAATAAAGTATTTATTTACTGCACTATTGTTGGCTTGAATTTATAAGTAATTATACAAATCATTGTTAGGGATTAGAACTGATTTTCTAGGTAATTCTAAAATTAAAGATTTTAGTTATGTTACAGACTTCTATTTAAAAAATAAAAGGATAGAAAATTACCTTGTAAAACTAAAAAAACTACTCAACTCATCAAAATGTGTTATGTACATATTTTTTAAATGAAATAATTGTTAATTTAAAGGTATGAAAGCGAAATTAATTCAATTTAACTTCTCAGTATTCAGTTAATATAATATTTACTAAAATGTGGCAGTAAGTACATCATCTTTATTATTTTAAGCGTCTTGATTTAATTATAAAAAATGATGATGAATTTATGAATATTTTTCAATAAAACTTTACGCGAGTACACTGATTCATCTTATCGTTAACAATTTTTGTTATTTCTAACCGTATTTTTCATCACTAAACTTAACAAAATTTTGTTTTAGTTTTAAAATTATATCTCATCAATCATTCTAAAATATCTCGCTGATATCAATGGCGGAGTGTAGCGTCTCGGTCATTCATCCGGAGGTCCCAGGTTTGAATTCCGGTTAGGCATGTCATTTTTCATACTCAAGATAGTTTCATATTCCATTTTCTACGCGTAAACGTCAAGTTTAAGGTAATATCATCAAGTCCAAAAAATAAAAAATAATACATTCTAGATGTGTAAACTAATGGTAGTCCTATTTTAAATGCTATTATAACTTTATCATTTATCTAATACATTTCAATTGATAGCTTAATTTATTTATTTACACAGAGATAAATAAATCCGTAAATACAATTTTCAAATCTCTATATAGAAACTTTATTTTAAAAAAGTGCTTCAAATAAAAATCGTTCAAAAAATTTTTATTGAAGAAATTTGATCAAATATTATTTGTATAAAATCTGTATATAAATTTTATCTAATAAATAATATAGATTATAGAATCTATAAAACTTTTAATTTTAGTTTTTAGGTTTTATCTCTAAAATGAAGAAATTTTTTCTAAAATAGTTGTATTGATTTAAATTTTAATGAGTTATGCCAGTGGACAATAAAAATCATTTTGGTTCAATTAATTTTTCAGTTTCAATCAGAACCTACATATTATTTTGAAATCTTTGCAGTAATAATTTTGATTAAATAATAACTGATTTCACAGTTTTTTTTTTTTTATAAATTGTGTGGGCTGATTATATGGTAAACATTTTGTCACAGAGTCATAAAAATTAATTATCCATCACATTTTAAACACAGACTTGTTAAATCAATTAATTACTAAATAATTTTCTGTTACAACATCAATTTAATGTCTATTTTTTTAATAATAAAAAAAAAAAAAAAGGTAAAAATAATCTTAAAAAAGAATTTAAAAAAAATTGATCAAATTAGAATATTTATTGTAAGAATCTTGAAGAATATATGTAATATTTTGTTAATCAAACAAAACTTTTACTAGAAAATGTTAGTTGTAAAAAAGTTAAAGAATAACTGAAAAAGAAACTTTAAATTACAGCAAAATATAACGTTGCCGAAATACTTATTTATTTATCCGATTAGATAATTAATATATTCTATAGATTAAGATGAACTCTAAAATGGTACTGGAAAGTTAAAAATAATTACTAGTAAATATTCAAAACTGTCTACATACTTTCAAACTTTCAGTTAATAATTTTACCAGTATTATTTGAAACGCTTCCATCAATATTGGAAATTTATTATCTCACTGAGATAATAATGAAAGTTTATCATGTAAAGAAAGTTTATCATATTATCATATTTGAGGTTATCCGAAGAATTTGGCAGAACAGATGACAATTAATAAGCATACATAAATTTCCTATATATTCATCAGTTATGTTTAATTCAACTTCTTGTTATATAATTTTTCAATATTATAAAAAGAAGAAAAAATAAGACTAACGTAAAATAATTATACATTTTTATTTTTAACATAGACAATAAAGTAGATTTAATAAAAAAAATTGTTTGCTGAAGACTAAAAAAGAAATGTTATATATAGTCTAGATACGAGTATTATGGAAAACAGTTGTGTGCGATATTTTTTGTTGGTAATACAACTAAATTTCTGCTTATTATAGGTGTATAAACAATGGAATTATATACTGAAACACTCTTTAATTAAGAAAAAATACAATAAATTCTTTTCAATTAAAATGAAAAAAAGGATTGCATCAAATACGCTTTGAGATATGTTATAGGCATTAATTTTCCGATTTAATATTTTTAATTTGTACACTTTTTATACAATAATTGTTGTTGCATTTTTGAACCAGTTATGGTAAACAAAGTACTTTATTTTGATAAATAGTGAAATTCCTAATTAACTTGTTTATAGCTAGATCATTCCGATGTGCTTGGTAGGCAAGGATTATTAATAATTGATTTACACTGTAACCTTTTTCAGAATATTCATATGAAATATTATTTTATTAACTTTTGTAATTTTATATGAAAAAAAAAAACATAAATACATATCATTCATTTTTTTTGTATAGAACAAAAACTAAATTTGTGTTTAATTAATTATATTGCAATCTGAATTATATTTTATTAAAATTAAAAAAAAGTTAAAACATTTGCTTCTACATAATTTCTGTTCGAATAAATAAAATATTATTAATTATTATTGGATGGCATCCGAGTTCATCCAAACGTAGGCGTGGTGTTAGTATAATTTATTATTTGGTACTGTATAATAATTTAAATATTCATTCTTTTTTTTTTTAATATAATTTCAACTAAAGGTTTTTTTTAAATAAATGAAACGATAAGAAACGAAATGAAACGATTTGTGTAAATTCTTCTGATCCACGTCGTTCTTACATACGTAGTTGGAGTGAATTGTTGACTACGGATTTATATCTACTGTTCTACATTTAGGCAAAAAAAAAAAAATATGGAGAAAAATCTGACCTTTGTAATGAATAAAAGTAAATTAACAAATACTGAAATTATATTACATTATTTTTTATTTTGATTATTTCAATCTAATTACTGATGAATTCAATTCTTATATTTTTCATTCTAATTTACTGATAAGTGTGGTTTATTTTTATAAGTGATTTCCAGCTTTTATTCTCCATTGTGATAGAAACATTAAAATTTAACGACTGTTTTAAATTTTCACTCCATATTACAAGATATGAATCGCTAAACTTTTATTGTAGTAAATAAACTAACAATTATGGTACGAAACGATTAAACCAGATCACAGCGTCATACTTGATAGATTTAATTTATAGATAACGAATTTACCGGTGATTAAATCTATCATTTATTATATAAATGATAGTTGATTAGATAATTAAATCTATTTATTTATTTATTTTTTTAATTAAATATATCGTTTGTTGAAGTGACAGTATTATTTATAGAATAATTTGATTGGTTTCTATAAAACCTTTTTGTTTGGTTTTGATTTATAGTAACAATTAGATTCCTTAATCTGGACTAAATAAGTAGATAACAACGTAAACTAATTAAAGCTATTAACTCTATCCTAATTATTTAGATATAACAATTTTAAAATTACATACGGTGCATCTGTCTACATGTCATCCTTTTATTGTAACTTTTTACCACTCTTAATGCTTATTATACTGATTATCTCAATTTGAAAGAAACGTATTGTTTTTAAAAGAAAAATATGACATTATGTATTTATTGAAAATTATTTTGATGCCCTTTTTTATACTTTTAATAAAAATATCTACATTTTACCACAAGCAGATCTATTTTTTATTGTACAATTAACTATGTTCATTATTCAAGACTTTTAAATTCAAAATACTTATTAAAATACAACGGAACTCATTTTGATTGTTTTTATTTAAAATAATTAATCTCTTTTACTACGTTGATTAAATATATTTTTTAAATAAAAAACTAAATTTGTTTAAAATTTAAGTTTTATTTTTCCAATGGAAAAATTTCTTTATTATTTTGATACTAGTTGGTCGTTTTACTTACTGGTAAGAAAGGTGTTTTATATATATAAATTATAAGTAACTGTAGCTATATAACTTTGAAGTTTAGAATAAGTTAACAAAAGGAGTAAGATATCGACCCAAGAGCAAGTTTTAAGTAAAACTTTTACGATATACTTTTAACATTCTGTACTAACGATTAAAGGATTATAATTTTTAGTTGATATTGTTAAATACAGCTACAAGTTTTAGACGATGAGAATATTTTAAAATAAAACAGTAATCTTTAATTATAAATAAATTTTATATACTGTAATTAAAAATTATATTTAAATAAAATAAAAACTGACTTAAAAAATAACCCTACTTAAAAGTTACAAATAATTATATTTTTATTTATGAAGTAGAGAAAAAGTTTTTATAACAAATAACAATATTTGATGTCAGTGCCAGCCAAACACAAGTTCAAAAAAAAAAAAGAGAAAATAACCTGTGATCTATTCAATACAAATTCTATTTCAAACAATGCAAGATTGGTAATTGGGAGTTTCACTGCAATAAAATGAGATCTACAAACATATAATGTACAAATAAAATGCGACATACAAAAATATAATATAAAAAGACTTTATATATGCTTAGGTACTCTAGGTACATATATAACCATCAAGTATGTGCCTAAGCCAACTAAAGATGAGGTATCATCGTGAGATGCTTTATCTTATATTCTATTGAAATCCCCCATTTTACATGTGAGAATTCCGTTTAGCCGCCTAGCGGTCAGTTGAGGTACTAATTTTACGCAACATTATGTTTAATTTTGTTGGCTGGCACCGACTTCAAGAATAGTTATATGTTGAAAATACTTTTACATTATAATTAAACAAGGTATAATTATTTGTCACATTTTAATACTATTATTTTTTACATAATTTCACTGTTTTTAGTGGTATCTAGTTCCTATCTCTCTCTCTCTCTATACATATATATATATATATATATATATATAAGGTATAATTAATTGTAACATACCTCTCTCTTTTTCTGTTTAGCCTCCGGAACCGCCGTAAGGTATTCAGAGGATGATGTGTACAAATGTAAATGAAAATATAACGTAAAATTATTATGTACCTATATATATATAATATTTAACTCCTTACCAGTCTTTGATGGATTATTCCGATGTCAACTTTTTGTCCGGTTTCAATTTGTTCTCTATTCCGTCGTTGCTTTTTTTTTTTTTTTTTAGTAATACATTAATACTCTGCAGTGATTGATAACACTAGTTGTTAGTTTTAATACAATGTAAAGTGAGGGATTTTCATTTGTATTTGATCGCAATCAACTGATCCAGTTGTGTAATTATAAATAGTAGTTTAATCTTGCAAAAAATATTTCTTTGTTGTAAATAATTTTACTATAATTAATAAACAAAAATATAATTATTTATAAATTTTTAATATTATTATTTGTTGAAGTGAGTTTATATTTTTTATAAATTATTTTAAAAAACTTCCTTCTTTTATACTTTGCGAGCGGTCAGCGGCTAAAGGTGTAGAACCTTTTGGTTTTTTTTGGTATTTTTCCTCAATTAATTATCGGATATTGTAACTTTTAATAAAAATGTAATATCATAATTTTTTTATTATGGTGTTATATTCTATATTCACAGCGGACCTCCCAGCCATGAAAGATTGCATTCTGTTTAACCTCCGGAATCACAGTTAAGTATATCTTCATAGGATGAGATGAATGAATTGTAAAGTGTGTGAAAAATGCCATGCCTGACCGGGATTCGAACCCGAGACCTCCGGATGACATTGTCTCCACATTTGCCGATGAAGCTGTTATCCTTACCATTAACGAAGACCGCGGGAGCTGCAAATTGCATTAGACCCTGTCTGTAGGATCTAATGCCATTTGCAAAAAAAAAATTATTTTCAAAAAATGGAAGATTAACATTAATCAGGATAAGTCAAAGCATGTCACATTTGTCATGAGAAAGGGTGACTGTACCAGTGTGTGTACGGATGGTGTCCTGATCTATAAACAGAAAGTGCTTGTGGGCTCTTCTAGATCGGTGTTTGGCCTGGAAGTATCATATGAGGATGAAAAGAAAACAACTGAACGCAAATTTTAGGGAACTGCATTGGGTGCTACGGCGAAACTCATGCCTCGCATTGTCCAACAAAGTTCTGATTTACAAAATTATCCTATGACTAATCTGCACTTATGTCATGGACTTGTGGGAAGCAGCACGTTATGGTAACATAGATATCATACAACTCTTCCAGAACAAAGTAACGAGAGCAATTGCAGAGGTAGCATGGTTCATACGAAATGATGAAATTCATGAATATCTGGAGCTTCCGACGGTTTCTAAGGTTGTGAGACAGCGCAGGGTTAAATATCAACAACGACTTAAAATTTACGTCATCCACTTAGCAATCAATTTGCTTCTTAACAGCAGGGACGTTCAAAGGTCGAAACGTCTTCATGTGCTTGATTTCGGAACTTCTGAATGACAGTTTGATAAATGACGTCAAATATAATGATATTATTCTTATTTATTTTATTATTTTTTGTTTGTTTGACTATTTATGTGTTTATTGGTTTTTTTATTTGTTTATTAATATTTTATTTTTATGAACTATGAAGTGTTTGCAGAAATATTTTTTTCTAATGGGCTTCAAGATTACTGCTTACTGATAACTATTATTAAGAATTACTTATTAAGGAAGTTCCTTGAGACCCTTCTTTGATAAGGCTTCTTATCAAACAATTTATTATGTTTCTACTTAAGGCACCGACTGAAAATGTACTGGTTGTAGAACAAACAAAAATCTTCATATTTACTCCGGTAGTACAATTAACTGGATGAAAAGTAGGTGTATGCTACTTGCATCTATAAACTATTTCATGCAGCTATACTGAAAATTGTCCCACTTGTAATTATGATAGGTGCAACTGCAACTGAAAGGTAATTTAACTTACAATAGAGTTATTGTGTCGAGTTGTTACTCTGCAACATAAGTGGTTAAGATTATTATAATTATAATTATTATTAGAACTGCAGTACTGATCATATTACCGAATAACAATAAGATAAATAAGGAGTATTTCTCCATTATGCTATTTTATAGAATACGTACAAGTAATAATTTATAATCTGTTAATTACAATACATGAAATTCGAAGCGTTTCATCATCAAATAATTCTCTTTAAGTATATAGTAAACAACTCATTGAAAATTAATTAAATTACATTTCTTTTTTTCAATTAGTGTTTAATTATTTGCCCATATATTTTTTTTATTGATTATTTAAATTTTTATCTTACAAGTATAGGCCATCAGGGGCGCTGCATTAGATGTGTATTTCTGAAACTGTTGGGCCGATTTTGATGCGATTTTTTTGCATTACATAGGAATTACCTCAGAACAGATTCTTAGATTAGTTTTAAGGTTATAAGCCGCCAGGGGGCGCTGTAGTAGATATGTTTCTTCAAAAGAGATTTTGAATGTTCCTAAGTCTTCCTAAATTACCGGCCTCCGTGGCCGAGTGGTAGCGTCTCGGCCTTTCATTCGGAGGTCCCGGGTTCGAATCCCGGTCAGGCATGGCATTTTTCACACACGCTACAATCCATTTATTTCATCCCTCTGAAGATATACTTAATTGTGGTTCCGGAGGTTAAACATAAAAAAAAAGAAAAAGTCTTCCTAAATTAATACTTTTTTTTTGTATAACGTTTATTTCATTGTGGGTTTTTTAAAAATCTTTAATCTTATTTAATTGTACTAATATATCAAAAAAAGATAAATACGAATTTAAATTTCAGTTATAACGAATTCTTTTACATTGAAAATTACTATTAAACTTTATACAAATTTTAAGGAAAATTTAATACAAAAAAAAAAATCTTTCCGTTTCACAAATATCAGAAAATCTACAAATAAATGTTCCTCAAAATATTGAAGGAAAACTCACGGGTGAAGAAATATTTTGTTTTTTTAATATTAACGAAATCTAAATAAATATAATTAAATAACAGTAATAGTTAATAATGATAATTTTTAATTATTTATTTTTCAACAGGTTGATAAAATTCTCTTAAATTAGAGTTTCATTTATTTCATTTTTTCTTTTTTATTTGTCAGTGGGAATGCAATGAATGAGCATCAATAGAATGTAAAATTTAAATAAGGATAATACTAAACATCTGCTAACTATTACACAGGACATTTTTTTTATTAGAAAAAATATATTTGATGTCCATTTTATATAAAATATTTTACATTATTCTAGGATTTTTACAATAGTTTTTTTAAACTGTATAACTAAATAAAATTAACATAATCTTTATTTGTAAAAAAAAAATAAATAAATAATTTTTTAGTCAATTCTGAAAAAAAAAGTCAAGATCATGACTAGTATAATCAACAAAATGTCTTTAACCTCAGAATGCTCTGTATTTTTCTAAGAAATAGAATATTCTTTCATAATGAAGAAACTGGTTGAAAAAGCTTTCTTCTATCATTAAAAAACAAAAAAAAAGTTTGAATTTTATAAATCCGTGTAATCTTTCTTTTTTCTTTTTTTTTTTTTTTTTTTTTTTTTTAAAAACCGCCTGAGCAACTGGACCCACAGTTAGGTATAACTCAGTCGCCGCGGAGTGTCGTGGCAGCAGATTACCCTGCCCCCTCCCTGTCTTGGGGTCCTTTAAGAACCCCCCCATCGGGGTCTCCCCTGATTCTTCAAGGCACCCGATTCTCCGCTTGTGG
>JAAAKQ030074909.1:0-15287 GCA_010016005.3 Zanna intricata | reverse complement strand
CACCAAAGAACACCGGTATCCACGATCTAGTATTCAAATCCGTATAAAAATTTTTATCTTTATTAGGATTTGAACCTCAGAACTCTCGACTTCGAAATCAGCTGATTTGCGAAGTCGCGTTAACCACTAGACCAACCCGGTGGGTTTTTTCTGGAAACTGTAAAATATAAAGCTAACAATCATATTTTTATTTTTTAAAAAGCTTCACATTGTAAAATTATACTTTTACACGACAATGTAAGTATTGTCAAAAACTGCAAGAAATGTTAACTAAAAGATTGAAGTAGTTTTTAAATTAAGCAATAACAAAGTATGGAAAAAAACTTAAAATCTTTATTTGTAAAGATTACAAGAAAAAACCTTTTACTCTGAAGATCTTTTTCTTTTTATAAAAGATCATAAACTGATTCCTGAACAATATCAAAGCTATTCAATAGACTGGAAAAGACATCTAAATTGTTTCAAATCCAGTATTAAATCCTTTATTTCGCTACTTTTGGAGTGTTATTACTATGTGTATACTAAGAAACTCCAGGGATGGAGCTATACCTTAAAAATGATGATATACCTTGAAAATGATGAAGCTATACCTTATGTTTTCATAGATTCATATTGCGTTTAGTAGCTCATGCACCTAAATACAAATCCTAAAACAAATCTTTCTTCACTTTGATACTTGTTTGTGTCTGCCATTGTAACTTAATAAAGCACAAATCAAAATTCTCACTGAACAAATTAGTTATCCATAACCTTCATAACTAGAAATAGGTTAATTACAAAACTTAAAGTAATTTTGTTCTCTATTCAGTTTTGGCTGCTGTGTATCTGAACAGGCACATATAATTCAATATTCCACAGCTTTGTTCTTAATTAGTTGAAATTCTAAAGCTTATATTTATTTTTTACAGACTTTATAACATTTTTTTTTTAATTAAATTCTTTCCACATTTTATTAGAATTTTTCTTTATTTATTGAACTTAATTAAAGAAAACCTAAATTGACATGATTCAGAAAAAATCAGATACAGTTCTAGGACCTATTTTATTAAAGTCCAAAAATTAATAAAATCAACAAATTTGTTCCTCAATTTACTAAAAAGAATTCACTTTATCCTCAGAACAGAAATCTAGGGTGAAATATTTTTTTGGTCAAACTCAAAAACAAAGCATTTAAAGACATAACATACAATGATGGGAGCTATTTTTCACCAATATCGAACTGAAATCAGCTTTTCTTTTATCTGTCATGCAATTTTGAATCACCTTTATATTTGCAATGTTCACACATGCCAGCCAACCAACCAACCAACCTGCACTAAATCTTTTTTACAAACACTCTTCCTTTAAAACAAATATTTATATCATCAAAAGTTATATAGACTTTACTATAATAAAGCAACAAAAAGAAATAACTTTTTTCAATAAATAATTACTAATGTACAAAAATTAATTAAAGACTACAATTAAACTAATGAATACAGAATGAAATAAATTTTCAACATCATTCATTTCATCCTCAAGTGAAATGTATAACACTTTAAATAAATATATTGTAACAATATGAAGCGTGAAGTACATGTTTGTACAGTTACTAGGTAAACAGATTACCATAAAAAAAATGTAGATAAGATTTGCATAATAAACAACAATGATAATGTTTATCAGTCATATTTTAGTTTTAATATTAGTAATGAGATAAAATAATTACTTAGTATAATGACAGTGAGTATTTTATAAATAACATTTTAAAATAACAGTTTATTAACTTTATTTATTAACAGACTTCAAAAAAGGAGGAAGTTATCAATTTGGCTGTACTTTTTTTAAATGCATGTTATGCATGTTACACAATGTAGCCAATGATAGTTAACCAGTTTTGATTATTTTTTTTTTTTTAATTATCAAAAGAGTATACTTTCACGTTGGTCCCATATAAATTTTAATCAAATCAATAATCTAAGGAACAATATCAAAAAACTGATTGTCTTGACACCCTTAGACACTAACTGCTTGCACCAGTAGTATTACTCTTGTTTCCTGTATAAGTAGGATATTAATAACAGTCTATATTATCAGTGTTTAGTCTCTGTTGAAACATGCATGACATTTCTTTCTCTATTTTTCTTCCTTAAATAATCATTCCTTTTTAAATGTTTAAACATTTACCTTCATTTAATATTTATATGAAATAGTAAAAAAGTATATTATTCCTGATTATAAAATTATAATATTTATATTTTGCAACAAAAATTCTAATTTTGCAAGATTAATTAAAGGTCACACAACAAGCTCCCAACTGACATCACTCTGTATAAATCTATCACTGAGTTAAATACTATAATTTTTTAATAAATATATAATAATAAATAAATAGTGTGGATGAAAATGCCATGCCTGACCAGGATTGAACCTTGGACCTACAGATGAAAGGCTGAGATGCTACCACTCATGCTATGGAGGCAGCTACACTTTTTTAACCTGGTACTCTTAAAACTTGTCCAAATGTCTACTTGCAATATATCCTATAAATTGGATAGATTATGCAACCTATCATTTCTATCAAAGCTTTCTCATCATATGGTCTAATAACTTATTTGTGTCCAAATCAAAGTGATGCCCTCTAAAGTTTTAATTCAACTAAGAGCCCCTTGGCAAATCTTTTCTTGCCAAGGTCTCTCACTGCCCTGTCAAAGAGAGATACCCGGAAATGCTAGACATCTCCCATATCCTTTTGTCACTCGGTATGATGTAAAAATTAAGTTATGCAACCATCAACATCTTTTATTTTAAGACCAATAGTCTTTTTATGAGTACAGCCTCATCTTCTGGTAACTCTTTCCTCATGTATCAAGTCGAGGTGGTGAGAACGTTGTTACTGCATTTCATCTGACAAACGTTTGTGTAATTCTTTTTTTAGTTTAACCTCCGGAACCACCGTTAAGGTATATCTTCAGAGGATGAGATGATTGAATTGTAGCGTATGTGAAAGATGCCATGCCTGACCAGGATTCGAACCCAGGACCTCTGAATGAAAGGCTGAGAGGCTACCACTCCGCCACAAGAGGCCGGCAAAACGTTTGTGTATTAAACTGACACAATGAGCATGACTCTCTAGACTTTCATTCCATACAAATAGACTGTTGTATATTTTCATTTGTGGGAGTCTGTATTCTCACTGTTGAAAAATCTCTGCAGAAATATTCACGGCATTTCTTTCTCTATTTTTTCCTTAAAACAATCATACCTTTCTTGGAAAATTTTCTTCAAACATCGCCATTTCATTTGAATAGCATGTTTAGCAAGTAAACCCATTTTTTAATATATATATATATATATAAAATAATACATTATTGTTATAATGTAATATATAAGGGTCATTCAATAATTAAAACATTTTTAGCAAAGGAAACGCTTAACTGTTCTTTTGGCCTGCAATGCAGGCCAAGATGACTGTCTCTGTGCACTCCCATATTTTAGAGGTTGCTATCCTGACAGCTCTTTTGTCCTGCATTGCAGACCACAATTACTTACATCATTAATTCTCTGTACATTGTGACACTGTCATGCCTGTCAGCTCTGATCTATTCACATATACATCTGATTTATCCATCATATACACAACTGGTGTTAAACACCTATTCAAATGTACAAGTTATTTTAATTGTAACTTATTGTATTAGCTGTAATTAAGGATCATGTTTTAACTTAGTATTTCTTTTTTAATTCCATAAAAAAATTACTCCATAGCTATATTGTATGTTACCATTATAAAAAGTAGTAATAAACGCTGCAAAAAACAAGGCATGAAATGACAATTGGACACATATGTTACAAAAAAAAAATTGTTAATGTCAGGATGATTAACCCATTTCTTCCCAGAAGAACAATTCCAAATTTCTCATGATTTTTTTTCATTTATCTACAACGTTATCAAATTTATAAAATATAACATGAAAGGGAAATTCTTATTTGCAGTTTTTGATTAATGACCTGTTGCGTTCACGCAATGTTGGGAGTTTACCGTGAGTTACGATAGTGCTTTAACGCAATGATGGGAAATGATGTAAACAGAAAACTTAGAAATAATTCCTACAGAAAATAATTTATTAAGATAAAATTCATTTCTATAATATTAAAACAATATTTTTTGACGTACTAAACTTTACTTTTACATTTATGCTGAGTTAGTTTAAAAATACTTAATATTTTTTGCAAATATACACAGTTTGACTACAGCACATTTTACACCATCTTTTATTATTTTCATTCGGTCTGATATGGTCAATTGTGTCTTTTTGTATGTCATCAGGTAAACTACTACAGTGTCCTAACAGTAAATTTCTGTCACTCTTTATCAGGTTCTTCAATTTTCACGGAACAAAGTAGGGACTATAAACTAACTGTGATTTGAAATCTATCTGACTAATTTTATTTCCGGTTGCTAAAATATAAAATTTCCAGCCATTTACTGCGACAGCATCGATGCCATTTACAAATAAGGTCCACCACCATTTTTTGCCTCTTACTCAGATCCTGTAATTAGCAATCGCATTATCATAGCATCTACTCCCCCCATTCCTTTATTGTAATCATTGATAATATTTGGCTGTTTTATGTAGACATCTTTTCTCTCTTTCCTATTATACCTTTTTGTATTTAGCGTAGGTTCTGTTGATCCGTAATTTGTTATTACAGTAACAATTGAATTATCCTTCCACCTCACTACGAAGATATTTTCATTTTTATCAAATTCATATTCATATGTTCCTTTTGGAGCTTTTAGAAATTTTTTCATTGATGAGAGTGGAATATTATGTAGATTTCTCTTATTGTTCCAGCAACCAAGAAATTAATTTTTGTCAGTTAGCTTACTAAAGAATAACTACTAAAAAAATCATCAAAAAAAAAAATTAAATGATTTTCTGGATTTTCAATTACTTTTAACAAATTACATACAACCCTTTCTCCTACCCCACAACCACAGTTTATTTCCCCAGTTTTACCACTGTATGGTTCAAAATTGTGGATGTAACCACTGATAGAAGCAATACACCAAATTTTGAAACCGAACTCATCGGTTTCCCTCTAATAAACATTTTCGCTGAATGACGTCCAAAATAAGGTACCATTTGCTTGTTGATTGAAATTATATGAGAAAAGACCCCAAATTGCCGAAATTTGACATTCAGCTCGTTATATTATGAGCGGACTTTTGAAAATTTATCCGATTTGTCTAGTTTTGTGTTGTCTGACAAATTTATGTATCTTTTAATTTCATCGAATCTTTTTTGGGGCAATGTCTCCGATACAAGCGGTACACCTTTATCAGTGTCTTTACTCCAGTACATTTTAGTTTGGGGAATGGAGTTTTAGCCAGTCAGAATGAGAATTCCAATAAATTTTTTTATGTCTGAACGAGTTAAAGAAAAGCTATGGTTGTTCCTTTCCTTAGCATATGATACAGAAAATTCGGTAATTTTGTCCAAGAACACATCAAAAAATAAACTAAAAGTTTCAGGAACTGTTAGGTCACCGTAATGGTTTTTTATTTCCTCGACAAGTTTATTTATTTCACTATCATCTGGAATTTTTAATGTAGTTGGTAAAGAATTTTCCCAGTTTGAACATGATTTTTGTTAATTTACTTTTTTCTTGGGAATTTTACTATAGGAACCAGATCACCCCCATCATTTATAACTATTTGGTTATCATCAATGCCCACTTCATCTGTATTTTCATTAATATCAGGTGGTATAATTACTTGCATCGACACCGCATGCTGCTTCCTCTTGCTCGATATCATCAAGTGCAGCGAGCAATTCTGCTGTTCTGTAATATTCTCATTGAAAACTCATTTTGTAAAAGTAATAAGTAAATAATTTACCTCACCTCTTGTGCTATACAAAAATCACACTAATTAGAAACTAATAAACAATTTCCATTATGAAAAACGAATTCATCGTAATAAAAACACTCCAGTTAAAAATCACTTTTAGACAAACTAAAATTAATAATTATAGGCTGTTTTATGATAACTTCACTACACACTAGAAACTAATAAATAAATTCAGTCACAAAATAACTAATAAATGATTCTATCACGTTTCAATTTGTTATGCACTAATAAAATTTTAAATACGAAATGCAGTAAATAAAATACGAAGCTACGGAAACAACTGCAACAAACTGTTTTGATAAAGACACTACAAGCACAGCTATTCTCAAGTAGCAGGAAATTCCCAACGTTGCGCCAACGCAACACTTTCACATTTCATTGAATAATAACGAAACCAAAACCTTATTCATACAAGAAATGACTTAGCAGGACACTAAACATAATAATAATAGTGGACATAAACAAATATTTGCTTCTAAGAATTTACAGACATTTATTTCTTCCGATAAAGTGCACCATCCGATTTATCATAATTTACCATTCACATAAACAAAAATACTTACAAAAATAGAATAACTGAACTTGTCAATAACATTTATACATCCTTTACGATTAATAACACAATTCAAAATAAAAATAACTCATTAGAATAATAATTGAATAAATTACATACATAATTTTGTACTGTTGCATTCACGCAACGTTAGGAAGAAATGGGTTAAGAAACATTTTATAAGTGACTTTATTATGGTAGTGCATTTAAAAACATTTTAATATAATCATAAAAATAAATCTAGTAAAAAATTAATAAAATTTGTAGAAAAAACATATTTTAGTAACAAAAAAAAAAAAAAAAAAAAAAAACCATTTGTGAAACATGACTAAGTTTTTATTATACAAGCAAAGTTGAGTTGTTAGACCATTATAATGTTTTCATTCATTGGTTTTGAATGTAAGCATGTACAAATATAGTTTGGTTATCAAATGAAAGATAATTTTGTTTACCATGACAGAATAATCAAAATACGTTTCAATAAACATTTAATTTAATAGCATTAATCTTATTGACATGATGAAGCAAGGGAATTGTTTCTCAGTTCATGAGTAATACCCAACATATGAATAAATTTTATCGCTATATATAGTATCAGATTAGTCGATGTGTTATTTCTAAATGAGACCGTGATGTCACAGCAATTTATAGAAACACAGCAATATCAAAATGACTTTAGCCTGCCATGCAGGCCAAGAGTGCTGTGAGAACACCCTGCACAATAATCAATCAGAGCTGTGCACAATATGGCGACATCCTGCATTGCAGGCCAAAAAACGTTTCCAAGGTGTAAAGGGTTAATGAAGGAGACTGAAACCTTTAAAGTGTTAATTGCCAACCTTGTGAAAAGCATTAGTCAGCTGTTCAATTAACATCATGATTAAACATTACCTTTATAGTCTTAAGTTATGATGGCATGTCTGCTCAAAGAAAGTACTTTTGAACAACAGCATTCTCTGATCCGATTTTTACTTTTAGAAGTGTACAACCATCAGAAATATTATTGGAAGAACAAACAATTAGCAGTAAATGTTTGAACCATGTGAGTTTTTGTGCGTGGGTGAAAGAAGTGATAGCAAAAGCATGAGCAATGAGCACCACTCCGGGGTCTAATAACAGTATCAACCTTGGTGTTAGATTCTCATATGCATTCACTTATCAAAGAAGACTGATGACAAACTGTTGAAAAATGTTGTTGGCACAACTCATTCCATTATTCAAAACAAACCACTAGCATAAGACTTGTGCAAGATGGGTTCCCAGATACCTTACTGTTGATCACAAAGGTGAGATCTCACATTTGCACCGAATTCAAAAATCATTTACGAAGGTAATGCATATTTGGACGGCATTTTTAATCTGTGATGAAACTTTGATTCATCATCTTGAGCCAAAGTCCAAGTGTCAAAGCACGCAGTGGAAACTCCCTGAATCATCTGTTCATAAGAAATTCAAAATGCAACCATCGAGTGGTAAGGTCATTTTAACCATCTTTTAGAGTGCCCACGGTCCTATTTTCTGTGATTATTTGGAGGAGCAACACATTATCTGCCTTTACTACTAAGCCTTGATTTAAAACAAAGTTAGTCCCTGTTGGAGAAGGAAATGTCCAGGATGGAAGAGGAAAGGCATCTGCTTTTTCTCGACACTCAACTTCATAGGTCACAACTGACACTGGAAACTATGGCAAAGTGGGTTGAGAGCTCCTAGCTCATCCTTTTTACAGCCCTGACCTTGCCCCTTCAAATTTTTTGATTTGATGAAAGAAGCTTTGCATGGCATCAAGTTTAATGACAACAAAGAGAAAAAAAAAAAAGACTACACAACTGACTTCAAGATAAAGGTAAAGAATTCCTTGCCTTGAGGTAAAAAGACCGATAAAAAGATGGGACAAGTGCAGAGAAGTTGGTGGGGATTATATGGAAAATTATACAAAAAAATTGTATTTATTTAATAAGCCATTATTGCTGTATTACTATTTGTCTGTTTAATTACAGAGTGACCCTCGTATATTACATAAGCATCCCAAAATTAACGCAAGATTTGAATTAAATAGAAAACACTGTTTTTAGTCTTTAGATTGCTATTTTTTTATTGAATCATAAAGTACATAGGATAGGGTTATTTATGGAATAACACACTGGGCAAATGGCCTCTGACAGCTTTGCTGGCACATACACACTCTTTCGTCGAAAGTTTTCGTGACATTTCTGCATAATTGTGGCTGAATTTCGTTGATGCAGCATTTAATTTCATCTTTCAATGCACGGGTGGTTGTGGGCTTGTTGACACAGACCTCTGACTTCAAATAACCCCATAAGAGGATATTTAATGTGGTTAAATCACATGATCTAGGGGGCCAATTCTCATCACCGAAATGGGAGTACACGACCAGGAAATGTCCAGTAATTGAATTATTTCACACGCTATATGGCATGTGGCACCATCTTGTTGAAACCACATATTGGTCACATCAGTAGCATCCAATTTCGGCAGAAAGAACTGTTATGTCGTGATATTGAGCACCAGTAACAGTTACTACTTGACCGCCCCATTTTCAAAAAAGTATGGTCCAATGATACCTCCGGCCCAAAATCTGCACCAAACAGTGACACATTGTGGGTGTATCTGTTGACTGACACATGTGGGTTCTCCAAACCCCAAACACGGCAATTTTGGCAATTAACAAAGCCATCAAGGTGAAAATGTGCTTCATCGCTTAGGATGGTTTTGCTTGAAAAATCAGCATCCACTTGTTGATGTTCAATAATCCATTCCACGAACTCTCTTCACTGTCCATGGTCATTAGGCATCAGTTGTGTTAATTGAATTTTGTAAGCATGGATACACAGATCTTTTGTTGAATATACGCTGTAGAGAGCTTCTTGAAATTTGCAATTCTTGTCTACGATGCGGAATTGATGTTCCGGAGTTTTCACAAACAACACACTGCTTCGATATTAATTTTTGAATGGCTTGTTTTTAGACCACCAGTATGTTTAGCGTCTGATCCATTCTCCCTGAATTTTTCAATTAATCTTTTCACACTTGAAGAGGTTACAACACTATTTTGACCATATTTTGTACAAAATTTTTCAACTGCGGCCGCCAAACTTTCATTATTTTTGAAATATTGTTCAATAATGAAAACACGTTGTTGTATCGTATAACGCTATATTTTTACTAACACTAAACTCTCAGCTGTCAAGTTGTATTTTTTTCAGGATTGTCAACAATTTACTGCAAAAATGACGGCAAAATCATTTACTGCAAAATGATACAAGTCCCTATACAAGTTCTAGATACCACTAAAAATTGTGAAATAAAATAAGAACATTTAAAAAAAATAGTATTACTAAAAATTATAATTAAATTCTTATTTCTTAACTAGAGTATTTACAAAAAATAATGATTTTTGAAGGTACAAGCCAAAACAAAAAAAAACCCATGATCTATATAATACAAATCCTGCTTACAAACAATGAAAAACTGGTAATATAGGTTTTACTGCAATAAAGTGAGATCTACATAAATACAACTACAAAATGCGACATTCAAAAATATGACGCTCTCACTTATATGCTTTTGAGATCCCATTTTACTTGTGGGAATCCTGTTTAGCAGCCTAATTGCCGATTGAGGTACTAACTTTTTGTAACTTTATGTTTTATTTGTGTTGAATGGCACAGATTCAAAAATTGTTATTCGTTTTAGATACTTTTACTTTAGTTAATAAATAAAAATATAATTATTTGTAACTTTTTAGTATTATTTTTTAAGTTTGTTTTTATTTTTTACATTATTTTATATTTGATCAACTTTTTATAGTCAATATTACATAAAAATAAGACATAGTTCTACTTAAATAATTAAACCATTTGAAATTAATAACCAAATTAAAAATAAACAAAACTAAAAAACTATATAAAAATTGGAAAAAAAAATTAAAAACATACCTACATACAAACTCAAAATGTACTTCTGTTTAAAGTTTTTTCTTTTTTTTAAGTTGGCCCAAAAATAAATCGTGGATATATATATATACCTCAACTAAATAAATACTCTTGTGGGTTCTACTAACCATCAATCTGACTACTTTAAAAAATGAAAGTTAAAGAATTGAAGAAATAGTTTTAATTTCCTTTTTTTATACTTTCTGATGGTTTTTTTTATTATTTAATTTTTGAAAGTTTATTTTATTTCAAATGTCCTCAACTTTTTTTTTATTTAAAAGGTGGGCAGGCGATTAATTGATGAAACTAAAGCAGGAAAAATATAAGGTAAGAAACACACACATTTATAAAAACAAAAAAATGAATTAGAAAAAATATCAACTATTACCTATCATGAGCTAAGGCTCTGGAACACCCATTTTTTAGGTTTCTCAAATGATTTTCTTAAAATTTTAAAAATTATTTTAAAGTTAATAACATTAAGCATAAGCCATTATAAATGATTATAAAGAATGTTTAAACATATATAGAAGACAACACATTACCTATTTATGTAACATATTTATTTAACAACTTTCCCTAAAATAAAATAAATTGTGCTTGCAGAACTGGGAACCTCCTTCTCTTCTTCCTTTATTGAAATCATTAAAAAGCAATGTTATTCAACTAAATCTTATTAGAAGTCATTTTAATTGTTAAGAAAATTGAACTAACAATTCAAGAGATTTGACTTAACAATTTTAGATCTTCTACATAGGTGAGAATCACCAAAGCTAAGGCAAACTGTCATAGATTATACTTGAATCTAGAATTTCATTTTTTGGATTCATGTCTGCTTAACACAGTTTATAGACACTTTCACACTTCCCTCTTGTTCACAGCTATGTTTCCATTCTGTTTTCTTGTGATTGAAGAAATTTTGCACGTCCCAAATAATGAATAATTTAAAAACAATTCAGTAATTTTTGGAAATATTTTTATCACTAAGTTAATACAAAATAATGTGAAACATAATACACTAACGTATAAAACCAAACAAAAAGTATCCAAAACCAACAGACTTGTCAGAGAAATAGAAGGTTAGCATAGATAATGTTCTTATCTAGTCAACTTTTAAATATAATAAACAATTTGAGCTGCACACAGAAAGATATCATACAAGACCGCACAGAAAATATCTAGGAACTAGCTTTAAAAAATAAATTGAAATAAAACTGAGCAAAATATAGGTAGGGCAATATCTGGCAGTATCTGGTAGGGCAAAATATAACTTTTTAAAATAAAATCTTAAAACTTTGATAATGATGAAAATAATAAGGATAAATCATTCATCAACCAATAAATATTAATAAACATAATATTCAGTAATTTCATATGCCATAAATTTCCTTCCCACACACAAGCTTCTTCATAAGCTTTTGTGGCAATTAATACATCAGTCAAAATTTCATGTATTTAATAATGGTGATTCAGCATTATCTGAAATAACGTTCACAAAAAAAAAAAAAAAATTGCATAATAACAAAAATTTTAATGAGTCTGAATACTTATTCACATAACCATGAACTAATTATGAATATAAATAATAATTAAAAATATTCAGCTGATAGAAAAACTTATTAAAAGATTAAATACATTATGCAAGGAAGAATTTTATTCTCTAAATACATCATAGACTTAAAAGTATGTCATATACCACTTAAATTTATAATTAAACAGTACAGCATATATCATTAAATCAGTAACAAATTTATAATTAAATAACAGAAATCTTATTTTAATGAAAATCTCTTTCAATGCCCAAAAGAATATAAATTTTGCAAGTAAAAGAGCAATTTACTCAAGAAATTAAAATTATATCATAGACCTTGCATGTATGATCTTATAAACTACAAGGAAAAACATTTCTGAACACCAAAACCTGGTAATACAGGCACCGGCACAAAGTTAATACACGAAATTACTAGATTAAAACATTAAGTGGGGGGGATAAAGAAACGTGACGGTAACTAGATTTCTCAATAGAATTAGTTATTTCTAATTAAAACTTCAACATTAAAATCCTTAAAATTAAAACTCAAAATATTATAAGCTATCTAAAATATTAACTATACGATCGCAACAAATCGTATAAAATGGACATAACTATGCTGAAGGGAAAGCGTAGTTAGGTAACAAATCTAAAAACTACTGTCAAGTAAAATTTTCAAAGACAATTATAAAACAAGAATTTGTTTAAGTATTATAAATTTAACCACAGACTTACCACTAATTCGAGAATATCATAAATAATGTTATTCTCAATACCCATCCACGTAAATAGAATTTCTACTTCCACACCAAAATGGCAAGATTGATCAAACAGCTAGAAACAACAATAACCTTGGAATAATATAACCAATGAAAAATTACTAGGTAGCTGAACAACCAGGGAGCCAACTGTTTTTTTGTGCGATAATAAAATCGTAATCAATTAATTGGTCTTATAAAAATTATTTTATTGACAAAATTAATTATAAAAAAATTGTATTATTTTGAGTGATAGATTAATATGCATTTGTCGGATATCCATTTTCGTCTAGTATTCTATTTATTACAAAATAAATAAATAAAAAATTAATTCTTACATTAACATGAAATTTCGTTTAAGCGTAAATATTAATTTACTAAAATATTTATTTTATTACTGATAATGGAACGATCCAATTACCGAATGGATCCACGAGAACGTATTATTGGTAAGATAATTTATATCAATTGTATTTTTGTTACTGACCGTTTGATATACAACATTATATAACATACACAATAATGTATTATGATTAAAATAAATAAATGGTATATATATTCCTAATAATTTATACGCTTTTAGAAAATAATTTCAGAATTATTCGCAGTTTTCTTTTAAGCATTTGTAGATGATAATTACCTTAAAGTGGTCGTTCGTATGTTTGCAGGACCGACCATTATAGGCAAACCACTTATATATCAATTAAGTGCATCGGGCCTACAACACCCGAAATCCTAAAGTGGTTATGTCAGAATTCATCAATATCTATGTACCGAAAAGATCTGAATTAAGCATTGTTGCTGTTAAAAAACTAATCCTGCTTCAAAGATACTTTTGCACTATTCAATCCACTTTATGTACATGGTTTGTTGCTCAGCAATTTAATTTTCTAAAACCAGCACCCATTAACATTTTGTATTGTAAATGTACTTTAATGGTGAAGAGTTAATTCAAATTCAACAATCATCTGCAATGTTTCATATAGAAAAAAATTATTCATATTACAAACTGTACACTGATGAATCAAAATCACATATGACTAAAAGTTTTACTTTTTAATAATAAACATCCAAAGAGATCAGTAAGCTAAATCCTTGTATTTGACTAGTATTATGAGCCATATACTATATTGTGTAACAGTAAACAGAAGGTCATGGATTTAAAGATCAGCTCTACAATTCTGATCAAATTGATCAGATTAAATGACTGTGCTACCAATTACAATTGAAGTGCCTCTAGCCATATAAAGTGTTTACACCGGACATTCACCTCAAAGATAAATTTTAGCCTCTTATAGTAACTTAAATAAGACTACTAGTATAAATTAGTTTAATCCTCTGAGTTACTGTTCCATGATTAATCTATTTAAGATTTAGTCCTTGGGAAATTATATTAATTCATTTGCAAATTGGACATATAACAATACAAATAATCCTACATTTAATAAAGAAAACCTTTGATAAGAAATCCTATTTAGCACACTTTTAAACACTTAATTTTTGACTTTGTAATAGATCTGTAATGAAAAACATTAATTAAAACGCAATTAATATTCGTTTTTTAAACTATATTTGCAATATACTTTCTTAAGCACCTAATCAGAAAAAGTCACATTTATCTAGAATAGTGATTGATACTATAGCCTGCAAAATGTTCTATGTTGCAGAATGTGGAGATTCCAAAGCCTACTTTTGGGTGAGGTAATCACCACATTGGGAAGATATCTGTTGTGATTACAAATGTTTCTCGAGAATATATGTGATTTATTTTTCCTAAAATGCAATTCAACATCTGGTCCATTTTTAATATTATATTTCTGTTGGAATAAAAGTCCAAATGTTAAATATGTTATTTTTAAAAAAATAACACTTTACTATAATATTAAATATTCATAGTTATAATTTTGTACATCAACATTGATATGTTCCAACAATATTAACTTCTTTAAAGATTCAATACAAAGATGGTTCTTCAAAAATGCAATACAACTAATGTTTCTTTTGTTAATGGCAGGTGATAATCTACATCATTGTAGAAATTGAAAATTGACGCAACCTGAAAATCTATCTAATATTCAGTATAAAAATTGTAGGTCAAAAGCAAAAAAAATCTGTTTGAAGTGGGTAAGGATTCAGTGTAATTCCTTCAGATATTCATATATATATATATAAAAAAATTATATATATATATATATATATATATATATATATATGTGTGTGTATATAATAATATTATAATATTTTTATAATATATATTTAAATATGTATAAAAAAATTTGTTTGAAGTGGGTAAGGGTTCAGTGTAATTCCTTCAGGTTATATACATATATTATTTACATATATAATTAATTTATATACATATATTAATGTTTTTAAGATTCATATTACTCCTCTGTACTATTAAATTATATAGCAGTAATGGAATTATTTTATCACGACTGACGATGCAGGATCCTACAAAAGTACTTTCATGGTAAAATATATGTATTTATTATATCGTTTTATAATGACCTGCTATCTAATCTGCGTAATATGTGTGTAATATTTATGAAAAAGGGGAAGTTCCGTCAGACTTCAAAAAGAGAATTATTGTCAT
>JAAAKQ030074897.1:23327-34003 GCA_010016005.3 Zanna intricata | reverse complement strand
TAGTTCCGGAGACTAAACAAAAAAGAAAAGAAAAAAAGAAACGACTCGCATTTGGTCACAACTAACAGTCGCCCTCAGCAACAGGGCTCCCAGGACCTCCTATGCTAGTTGATGTTACACTAATCATGTTGTACCTTTGCCGTTAAGTTCGAAGCTAACTAATTTCATTCAACTAATCAACTATAAAAACTTAGGAGTAATCTTATTTTATTTTCGGTCTATTTTCTGTTAACCTGTAAAACTTTATTTCATTACTGATGCATCCTAAAAAAAAAAAAAAAAAAAAACTAAAGAAAACAGAATAAAACTTAAAGAAAAGAAACCGTTATGATGATTGTTCAATGAAATTCAAATTTACTTTCTACATGAAACATATAAAAAAAGATTTTAAAAATTAATAGATCTTGTTTTATTATAGTCTTTAACTATAATAAAAACGGGGAATTTTAAGCATCATAATAAATATAAAACCTCGTAAATCGTGTAATCTTATTCCCAGATTACATTACTATAACTAATGAAGTTCAATTCATTATGGAAATTTGTTTTTAAAGAGATTAAAGCAAAATATTCTTTATTTTAACTTAATTCTTGAACTGTTTCTTTAACATAACTTGACTTTACACCCCTTAGATAAATGCAATAAATTCTACAAAACATACCGTAGACAAATTCTCTAATAAGTATTTTTTTTTTATCTTCCTTTTCCAGTTTGACTTAGATTAATGGTTTTTTTTTTATTATCACATATTATCAAACTACGAGAAATATCTCTAAAGTAAAGACCGCTAGGGTATTTCTCTCCTTATGTTTGATGAACCTGTGCCGTTCATGGTCACGCTGGTAATGTACAAACTGCATTGTTGTCCGTAAGTTGTCGCGTTGTAGTATCTTTGATTACGTGTGAGATATGTTATAAAATGAATAGGAAAATAGATGTTGCCGCCAACTGTGAAATACGTGGAGTCATACGTTTTTTAAATCAGCGAAACCTTAAGCCGGCTGAAATTCATGGGAGTTGGTTGCTGTCCATGATGAATGAAAGAAATCCGAAAATTGTGTGAAAGGTTTAGAAATAACAGAATTAATGTGCATGACGAAGAACGTATGCGGAGGCTCTCGATAATAATCACTGAGGACTTGTTGAAACGCATCGATGGTGAAATCAGAAAAGATCGTCGCTCAACGATTTTTTCTTTCTTTTTCCTGATGTTTCAAGAGCTGTTATTGGTCGCATTGTCCATGACCATTTAGCTATCAGAAACCTTTGTGCACGTTGGATGCCGCAAGTCTTAACGGAACGTCACAAAACAAAAAAATCCGAATGGAATCTGCTTTGGAATTTTTAATGCGCTACACAGAAAATGATGATTTCTTAAGTCAATTGTTTTTGGCGATGAAACATGGATTTCTTATACCACCCCAGAGAAAATGGTAGTCAAGTGAATGCTGTCATCACCAACCAGACCAACAAAGGTCAAGCCACTACCATTTAGACGCAAAATGAGGGCCACAATCTTTTGGGATCGGTTTGGCACACTGCTGATTGATTTTATGCCA
The DNA here is from genome assembly GCA_010016005.3 of Zanna intricata. Classification (NCBI taxonomy): domain Eukaryota; kingdom Metazoa; phylum Arthropoda; class Insecta; order Hemiptera; family Fulgoridae; genus Zanna; species Zanna intricata. The sequence continues at coordinate 32,443 of JAAAKQ030074897.1, read as the reverse complement.
CGTGGAACGACTATAAATGCAAAAGCCTGCTGCGAAATTCTACTAAGTTACGGCACGTCATTCAAAATCAGCGACGTGGGCGGTTGACCGACGGCGTCTTCCTGTTGCACAGTACGTCCACATTTTGCGGGTCCGACATGTGATTTACTGAGAATATTTGGATGGAAAATTTACCATCACCCACCATATAGTCCAAACTTAGCTCCTTCTGATTATCATTTGTTCGGAAATTGAAAGAATTGCTGAGTGGTAAGCAATTCTCGGGTGACGATGAGCTTAAAAATGCTGATAATCAGTGGCTAAATTGATCGGCCGCAGAATATTACGATGAGGGTACATTGAAGCTGTTGTATGGCTACAACAAATGTCTTAATTCATGTGGCCATTATATAGAGAAATAGTATAAGGTATGTAGTTAAAGAGAAATAAATAGTATTTCTTAAGTTTTCAGATAATATTTCTTACAATGAACGGTCTTTACTTTAGAGATAACCTCTCGTAATATCGGATTCAATTCGAGATTGGGTTGTTTTAAAATTACAAATAATAATGAGTATAAAAACTGAAATGCTTACAAGCAGTGTAATTTTTGGCTTTAATGAGAATGAGAGAAATACAAAAATTGAAGAATTCTGAAACAGATCTTCTCTTTTCGTTCTCTTCTTTATGAAACAAAGAAGAAAGAGTTGTAGAAAAAGAATTAACAAAAAAATTTATTTGGAAAATGAAAACCTATCAAAACGGTTAAAAAAACTTATCAAATAGTTGTTTTATTTTGTTGATTATCAGTTTTGTTTTACATTGATAACGATGAAATGAAAAAATGTTTACGTGCTATACTTCTGGTAAATATAATAAAAACGTTTCCTACTTTTGTAATGATTTTGTTTCTTAGACATATACATCATATAAATGACACTTTCTTTCATACGGATTTGAATACTAGATAATGCATATTGGTGTTCTTTAGTGGTTGGGTTACAATTAACCACACATCTCAGGAATGGTCGACCTGAGACTATACAAGACTACACTTCATTTACATTCATATATATCATCCTCATTCATCCTCTAATGTAATACTTTATGGTGGTTCCTGGGCTAAATAGAAAAAAAAAAGACAAATACATTGTCGTAATTTTAATAATTGAGTTTAACCACTTCACTCTAGTAGTAGTTCATGCATGGTATGTAGTGTTAAGGTTAATAATAATTGACTTAATATTAACTGTGATTCTGTCTGTTGTAATAAAAGTGCTTCTGCTCAGTAAAATACACCTAAAGAGGAAAATGGGACAAAAAGAAAATACCAATTTTAATCTATTTTTCCCAAAAATACTTCACATAATTTCTTTACTTGAATTTATATAAACAACAAACGCATTATTTTATTTTTTTTATATAAACTATTAGATTAAAGTAACAATATTTTTCTAGTATAAATAAGAGAGCTAGATCATGAATTGACAAAAATAGAAATATCATCTACCTATAGCAATAAAATAAGTTTAGGGTAATCAACTGGGCTCTCACCAATGACACCCTTGGATTTAAGAAATCTACTACAAAAGATAAAAACAAATAACAAGAATGACAAGGGTTCTTCTAGTAACACTATCATTGTTATGAGTAACTCTTCAGAAAAGTGTAAATCTAAAAGAACTCTCATTCATGTATCATCTTAAAGACAAAGTAAAATTCTAATTACTTTTCATTCAAGACCTAGTTTTAATAAAAATTACTCGTAATTCCATAATAGCAATGAGTAATAATACAGTCAGACCTGGCAGAAATTTATAAATTAAATAAATAAATTAGTGCTGTTATAATTTTTGTAATTTATTGATATTATTAAATGAAAATATCTAATTAATTATACACATATGCGCATATGTAATATCAGAGGAATAATGTGGATTTCAGGCTGGAATTCACATTATTTCTCTGATATTCTCATTCATTCTAACTACAGAAGTCACTGTTCTAGGGTAGAGACAAAAATATTTGATAGAATATTTAGAGTATACATATTTGGAAAAGCTACACCTCTATAATTAGGATGATCTACTCGTACGATCTGCTTTTTTATACAAAATTTTCAAACCAAATTTAGACCACAATTTAGGAACATAAAAAAAAATGCCATATTAATACCATCCAAAACCTTATATGACATACTTTATACTGAACTACTTAAAACATCTTCTTAATTGTGATCCATTTTCTAGTTATATTATGTATTTGTTTACATATTTACTTTGTATTCAACAGATTAAAAAAAAAATTAGTTATTAAAAGGAAATATATTTCTATTAATTAATTTTAATTTTTGTTTCAGGAGAATGGGAGAGGCAGCGCTGTGGCTAGTCTTCATGTGGCTGGTCACAGGAGTGGTGCATGGACAATGCCCGTGGGGACGTGAAATCACTGAACTACAGTCAGCTTGCATATGTGCATACAATTTAGGACAACAATTATCAGTACAGTGCGATATGGTAGAATTTCCATTACTTCTAAAAGCACTGGATAGTTACGCTAGCACCACACACATCGATTTATTATATATAAATAACAGTTCTATTAAAGCATTAGATCATGGTATATTTAATAAATTAAAATTAAACAATTTACAAATGTCAGGATGCAGAATAAAAACGGTTTCGGTCGAAGCATTTGTAGGATTAGAAAATACACTAAAAAATTTAAACTTACAAGATAATGAATTAGAAGAAGTACCGATAGAAAGTTTACAACGATTAAAAAACCTGACTTTACTTGATCTCTCAAGAAATAAAATAACCAAAGTGGTAGATAACTCATTTGCAAAATTAAATAATTTAGCTACGCTTAAATTATCTGATAATAATTTAACAATATCATCGAATGCATTTTACGGTTTAGAAAAATCATTAAAAAATCTTAATTTAAAAGGAACAAGACAAAAACTTGTTCCAGATGCTGTGCGAGGCTTACGTACATTAGCCTTTCTTGATTTAGCACAAAACGGATTACGAGAATTACCAGGACCTGGAGGAGCATCTATTTTGGAAGGTTTAGATTCATTAACAGCTTTAAATTTGGAAAGGAATGTAATACAAACTGTGACTGAAGATTCATTTCACGGTGTAAAAGATACACTCAGCTCTCTCAGTCTATTAAATAATCTACTAACTGAATTTCCAGTAGCTGCTATCAGTGTGCTTTCTGAATTGAGAGTGAGTATTAATATAAACTTTTAACAGAATATATTATTTTAAACATTTATGTAATTAATAAAAATTAATTTATTATGCTATTTTTTATTATAAATACTTATTTAATGTTTAAAATAAAGTTTTAATGGTATTAAAAACGGGAATCCGACAAGGATGTTCCCTATCCTCGTTACTTTTTAATCTTTACATAGAACTAGCAATTAATGAAGTTAAAGAATAATTTAGATCTGGAGTAACAGTGCAAGGTGAAAAGATATGGATGCTACAATTTTCTGATGATATAGTAATTCTAGTAGAGAGTAAAAAAGATTTAGGAGAAACTTTGAATGGCATGAATGAAGTCCTACACAACAAATACTGCATGACAATAAACAAGAACAAAACGAAAGTAATGAAATGTAGTAGAAATAATGTAGATGGCCTACTGAATATAAGAATAAGAAGAGAAAAGATTACTGAGGTAGAAGAATTTTGTTATTTGGGAAGTAGAATTACTAAAGATAGATGAAGCACAAGCAATATAAAATGCCAAATAGCACAGGTGAAATATAGGTAAGCTCTCAGTCAGAAATATAATTTGCTTACATCAAAAATTAATTTAAACATAAGGAAAAAATTTCTGAAAGTATATGTTTGGAGCGTAGCTTTATATGGTAGTGAAACTTGGATGATCAGAGTACCTGAGAAGAAAAGATTAGAAGCTTTGTTAAAAATCAGATGGGTTTATAAAGTAACAAATGAAGAGGTGTTGTGGCAAATTGATGAAAAAGAAGCATTTGGAAAAATATAGTTAAAAAGAGAGACATTATTAAGGCATCCTGAAAGAGTCGCTTTGATATTGGAGGAACAGGTAGATGGGAAAACTGTGCAGGCAGACAATGTTTGGAATGTGTAAAACAAATTGTTAGGGATATAGGATGTAGAAGGTATACTAAAATGAAACAACTGGCACTAGATAGGGAATTTTGGAGAGCTGAATCAAACCAGTCAAATGACTGAAGACAAAAAAAGTGTTTAAAAATTGTTGTTTGAAGAAAAAATTAAAATAAATGACATAAAAAAAATGGTTTCACAGAAATGGGAAAATTTAAAACATTAATTGGTGGTCTTAGACTCATTTAATCATGTCTTTTCTTTAAAAGTTTGAAAATGCAATTCTATATTTTAAATTTATATATATTTTAATTTAAAATATCAATATTTTAATGGAAATTAAATTTTAATTAGGTACTTTTACTAGTAATAATACTAATAATCTGTGCTCAGCGACAGCAATATCCAACAGAAATATACAGAGAAGATCACAAAGTACACACCACTTGGAATAGAAATTGAGAGAATTTGGAGCCAGAATGAAGTAAAAATAGTTCCATAGTAATATCAGTCACAGGACTTACACCCAAAACATTCAATCAGTCTCTGGAAATACTCAAAATTATGAACCGTATCCACGGCAAAATTAAAAAATCAGTCATACTGAACAAGTGCAGCACTCTCAGAAAGTTTTTAAATCAATAATTGGACATTTGTCATTTAACCAATAAATAACAAGAGCAGATATGTAATAGCCTAATGAAGTTGAGCCAGATTTTGATTTTTAAACAATATATATACATAGTATAACCAGGAATGTTACAAACAATGTAAATTTTTGATTAGACTTTGCTATGGCCTGTCTTCTCAATTTATCTGAGAGTATAAATATGTTCGAGATTTTGCAATAATAATAATAATAATAACTGAAGGTAATTATTACTATAAATATAAAATGTAATATATTCCACATCAAAAATGTAGAAATTAAAACAAACTACGAAAAAATTTAAAACCTCAGTCAAATCCAATTGTAAATCAATCCCATAAATAGGTCGACCCTCTTTTTTATGGAAGAAAATGTAGAAAAACTTTTCAGCCAATATTCAGGAAAATATGAACCAACCAAGTACAGAATTACAAAGTAAATGAGAAGACACTAACCTATTTTTTCATAATTATTTCAAAAGTACTTTCATGGCAACCCAAATCCTTAGTTGTAATTTTTTCTTGTGTTTTATTTGCTTTTTAAGTTCTTTATAAAATCACATAACATACTAAGGTCAGAAATGAAAATTTCTCATACTTAATCGAACAACATGCAAGGTATTTAGTGCATATAATTAAAAGTATGTTACAAAATATTATTACAGAATTATAAAGGAATAATTATAAATGTTCATATTAATCATTACTTTTGTTAACAATAATGTTTAATTATGAACTCAATTTTTTTTCTTTTTTTTAGAATAAAGTAAAATGATTAACAAATAAAAGAAAATTAATTAATATTTATTATTTCAGGTACTTGACATTGGATTTAACTTATTGACAGAACTACCAACAGATGCGTTTCTAGGCACACCGCTACTAACATTATTAGCATTGGATGGTAATCCTTTGGCAAGCATACCAGGAGCAGCATTAGCTCACCTAAATACAACACTACGTGGATTAAGTTTAGGTGGACGATTTTTACATTGTGATTGCCGTTTAAGATGGGTTACAGAATGGATAAGACATGGTGATCTACAAGTTACAAGCAGAGAACGTAACCCACAATTTTGCGGTTCACCACCACGATTTAAGGATAAGAGCTTTTATAATATTCTACCTGAAGGTAATTTAGTTTTAGCATCATGTTTACATAGGATATTTGAAACTATATAATTTTGAGTTATAATATTTAATAAGAAATTATACTGTGTATTCTATCAATTCAGAAACAACAAAAAACTGTAATATAATAACGGAAACAAAACTAATACATAAGGATAGATATATTAGATACGTGAGTAAATAATGAGTGTAATGTAAAAGTATCCACGGAATAATGGATGCCATGTAAAATTCCACTTTATTTGTGTATCACAAAAAATTATATAAAACAATCTATGGAAAAAATTATATGTGCAAAAAAATCAGCTACAATATAATAGTCTAATAAAGGAAAAATTAAAAATAATACTACAATAATTAAACCTAATTACCTTAATGTTTAAATGTAGCATGGCCACACTATATCATGAAAATATGACATCAAGATACCAGAATTTGCTATGGTTTGGATATGAGTAATTTAATAATTAATTTTAAGTCAATTAGTAATTAGAGAAAATGTACCCAAAATTTCACCTACCCTATTAAGTTATTAAACAAATTTTTAATCAGCAATAGTATATTATTTATATAAACATATTTAAAAAAATATAGATTGACATAAGCAATTAAAAAGTTTGTCCAGAAAAGAAATCTTTTAATATCAAATGTAGATTAAAAATCAAAAAAAAAAACTTTTGAAAATATTTGTTTGGAATGTTGACAAAACATGGACAGCATGAGAAATAGTAAAGACTATACAAGCCTTTGAAATGTAATGTTACAAGAGGACTGTGAAAATCAGGTAGGTTGATGAAATTCATAATGAAATTAAAATGAATACAGAGAAGATGAGAGAAATGCGTAACAGAATCTTGTAAAGAGATGAAATAGATTGGTGGGCCATGAATTATGATATTAAGGTTTGTTTAATTTGGTGGTAGTATAAAATTATACAGAATGACAAAGACTGGAATATATGGAACAGATAATTGAGGTTGTAGAATGTAATAAATGTGTTTAAGTTAAAATATTAGCACAGAACAAAAAGAAATGGAAAGGAGCATAAAATTAGTCAACTGACTAATAATTAAAAAAGCAATAAACTTGTTAAAATAATTATATTTTTATATATTAGTAACTTTATCCATCTATAATCATAAACAAACATTTGTAATCATCAATCTGTCACCTGTACTTTTAACTTTCTGTAACCTTACTGTTCTATAACCTATACCTTAACCCTTCTATAAAGAGCATACCTACATTTTATAAACATAATTTTGGGAATGTTCAAGTGCTCATGGCCATGAATATAAATAAATATACCATAAAATGTTTATACATTAAAACTTACCTACTAACATTTTATAAACATTATATGATAAACACTATTCAGACTTCTCAGTAAAATACAAGATAATTTTCTTAATCAATCAAAAAATGTTGCTAGCAGACTTCCAATTTGAAGTAGTAAAATATTTATCTTTATAAGTTAGCTTATATATATGCTCATATGCAAGTAAGAAGAAACATACATATGAATAAAGAAGATACCCGCATTACAGTTATAAAAGATTTGGTATAAAATCAAAATAAAAAACTTATGGTAATCAGTTAATTTATTTTTAATAATGCTTTAGAATTTTTCGCCCTCCCCCAAAAAAAAAAGTTGATTTATCTTTTCAAATTTACTATCCCAAACCCCATGTCAGGTATTAAAGAAAATGCTTTTCCAACAAAGTAACTAACCAAAGCTAAAGGGATGAAGTAGACAGTACAAAAGTAAAGTAACTAGAATTATTTACAAAATATTAATTTAATTTTGTTACAGAACTTGTATGTGGATCAGAAACAATTGGTGTTGCTACAGTAGTTAATTCTGAATCTGAAGAAGATGAGCTGTTAAAAACGCATGAAATAGGTGTAGCAGTAAGTTATGTTGAACCAGCTACATCAACGACATCATCAGAAAAGCCAACAGTTATGACGACTTCGACCAGTACAACTACTACTAGTACTACTACATCAACAACAACAACAACACCACGACCAACAGTATATTCAACTACACCAAGACCCTCAACATATCGAATTACAACGACACTATCAACCACAAGTACAACGACTACGACTACACCACCGCCTCCAACGAGTACAACTACCAGAGGAAACATTCATGCTGCAACAAGAAGAAATAATATTGTATTACCTAGAACAACAGCACATCCTTGGCCGCAACAAAGACCACCAATTTCAATGGGTTATCCTGCTGCCAGACCTGTACAAGAAGTTCTTGTCAGAACAGCACATAGGCAAGATAACTCTGTAATAATACAATGGGATTCAGAAACAGCAAATATATTAGGATTTAGAGTGGTCTATAGACTCTTTGGTGATAAGAGTTTTAAACAAGGACCACCATTAGAAGCTAGTGAAAGGGAATTCAAAATCAAGAATGTACCATCACAGGTAATTAAAATCACATACTGATAAAAAAAAAAGAAAAAATTAGTTTTTTATATTCATTATTTATTATTAATATATGTTTTACCACTAAACTGATATGGAATTTTACTGAAAACTCAAAAGCATCCCTAAATACAAATATAAAATGCAAGAACAGTTAAAAATACACGCATCTTCAAATAATTAATACATCTCCAGAATTTTAAAGTAATAATAATTCAAAGAATTAATTATTAATACAAAATTAAAATGTATTGCTATGTATGTCATTTCTCACTGTATAAAGTTTATAAATCACTTTGTACCAGTAAATTTTCCGGCCTCTTAAAATTTTAATCCACTGAGCAATAATCCTGTAGCTGTTAAATTGAGAAGTCACTTGCAAGACAGAAGAATTTTTTCTCTTTTGTCTTGGTCATTTGCACCTTCTCTCTTTTTCAAAAAATTCTATTCCATCATATCGAACATTAGTAATAGTCCACGTACTGTAGTTACATGGACTTTCAATTATCATGACAAGCCTCATTTGTTTTACGGGAAAATTATACATTACAATATAAAAAATTAAAAGACCTACTAAACAACTAGAATTAAAAAAAGTCTACATTTAATATTACAGTAATAACAAAGCACAAATGAATAACAGTTAAAAATTAGCATTTCGATATTAAATTAACAAAAATTCAAAACGAGTTAAAATTAAAAAAATTTAGATGGTATGACTGACTGCTTTTGAGTATAAATTAGTTTAAAATCATTTACTCTATTTTGTTTTTTTTTTTTTTTTTAAGTCAATTATTA
>JAAAKQ030074897.1:0-21448 GCA_010016005.3 Zanna intricata | reverse complement strand
CATAAATAATGGTTTATATTCATAGCATTTATAAGTAATACTTAATTTCTGATAAAACATTCTAGAAAAATTCTGACCACTCTGTTTCAATATGAAATAATTTATTTAATTTGGAATATTATACTGTCTTAAAATGACCAGTAACAAACTGAACTAATAATGGCAAATTTTCCAGGTATATATGTATTTATAATTTATAAATGAATAATTTATTAAGTGCAATTTTTTTTTAATGCTTTTAACATTTGTTATTAAAATAAGTACATTAATGCAGTCTACATTAATTTCAATCTGATTAAATATTAAATAATGTTGAATTACAATTATTATGTAACAGATAATAATTTTTCATATCATTAATGTTAATAAAACAAATATATGACTGACAGTTTTATTATTTTGTTCAACAGGAATGCATAGTTGTCTGTGTAATATCACTGGAGGAGATAAATGTTACACCAGAAACAGTTCCTTATAACCAGTGTCGAGAGGTGCGTACGGTGACATCACCTACAAGTAATATGGATAAAATAACAATTGCTGCAAGTGCTGCAATCTGCGGGACAGTTGTCATAGCAGTTATAGTATTCATAGCCGCCAGCAGACGGAGATCACGCAAGCTGCACACATTAGCTGGACATGGAATGCCAGGAGGTACAACAGGAGGAAAAATGGTAGGAGGACTGCCGGTAGCTTGTTGCCCTGCATCTTCTCCGGGCCCGCTTTCTTCCCTCGCTACCCTCTCTGCCTTCACTACACATAAGGATTGGGATCAAGTGTCAGTCTACAGCAATCGCAGCCTAGGTCGTCCCCGCATGTATCACATGGAGCGACAAGGTCCTTCTTCTGACTTCTATTAACTCTTCTAAAGTAACGTACCATTCATATATATGCACATCTTTACTTCACTGCACTGCATTAGCTTACGCCACTTTTGACTGTACATACTATACAATAATTGAAACATAAGAAAACTTCAAAACAACTGTAAATAAATGAAAAAACCACAAGTAAACACAATAAATACGCTATTCAATTTTTAAAAGACCGAAACAAAAATCTATTAAATAAAAGAAAAATTAATCCCAATAACATAATCACAAATATGCTGGTCAGCTTCAATAAACCAAACCTTTAAAAAAACCACAACAATACTTTTTAATATTCTATCAACAATAAAATTTTTATATAAAAAAACTGCTACAAAAATTAATGTAAGTAAAGAATAAATACTTGTAAAATACACATATTTCATTAATTCCTAATATAGGAATATCCAAACTAGTATAACATCTACCTTATACTTCCATATATCAAATTTACTTTTCCTACTAAATTTATAACATTTAAAATATCTGTATTCATGGGTGGTGTAAACAAATCTATAAAATCAGAAATTTAATTAATATCAAGTAACATTCATGAAAAAATAACTTTATAAAAGCCAGATTTGCTAATCTGTAATTTAAACCATCTTCATACATTTTATTCCTGAAAACCTGTAAGATAATTCCAACTACCACTTTCCTGGAACCATATTTGTATCTGTTGCAATTTTAATTTGGAAATTGAATAATGTTTCTTAAATTATTTGATTATGATTTTTTAACAAAAGAAAAATGTTTAAATTAATCATCTTTTATAATCCTACCTACAAAACTTTTATGTTAACAAGTTATCAAATTTTTATTCTCACAGAGAAATCTTAATAGATTATATAGATTGCTTGTTAAATAATTTAACAAGCAATTTTAGTAAATATATCTGACATTTGTTGACTAATTTTAAACAAAATCAATTATGCACTCAAATCTCTTATGTATTCAACAGAAAGCAAACAAACTTTGCAGCTAAAAGATCTGTTGGAAAAAATCAATCTATGTAACAATTTTTTTCACCTTTCTTTTTTTTGGTGTCTTACTCAGTGCATAATGACAATCACATACGTAATCTTAAGCTTGTCAAACACCACTTGCAATAACTTAACTGATGTCTGGCCGTATAATTTCCATCTTCCAGGCAATATTTTACCTTTAATTTCACTCTGAATTATAAGGTAGGGAATTCACTATTTCCCTTTGTTTCTCAAAGCATATGAAAAATTATCTAATTTTTTTACTTTCAGTATATCCAACATATCTCTCATCTTCTTCATTCTTTCAAGAACACTTTCATTGATTATCTACCGAGCTGATCCTCATCATTTCTCCATAGACCAAACTAATTTTAAGAATTATAAATTATTTAATCAAACCTTATCTTGGTTTAAACTTCTTTTAATATTCTCTTTGTTTATTTTATTTCAATAAATAATAATGTAAATTATATCTTTTTACAACTGATTTTTAAACAAAATGTTTAAAAACTTTTTTTTTAAACAGATAAAATAAACTAATAAAATAAAAGATGATCCAAACAGAATCAAATTAATGTCAAATACCTATATCATGGCAGACAATTAGTATAATGTGAATGGCGCAATGACTTCCACATCAACTGGTACTGACTTTTTTCCCAACAAGGAACTAAATTATTTTCAACAATCATTCCATCCATCTCATCTTCCTTGTTAAAATAAAATAAAATCATGTGAAAGGTTAAAAATAAAATAAAAACAGAAAATGCTATTACAATTAACATTACCATTTGGTAAATTATGATTATAACTATCTCAAACCAATTTATTTCAAAAAAAATTAAAGAAAGTAAAGCTATCCCTAAGAACACCTATGAAGAATCATTTATATTTCATAAACAGAATAAGACTGATTTAATCTATTTTCTTTTAAATCTATGAGGAAAATAAATTTCCTTTCATCAAGTATACAAGTAAATCTGATAACCAGTTGATAACCAATTTTGTTTCGTTTAATTTGATAATTACTCTGTAAACTTAGGTTACAGTAGTAAACACACTTAAATTTATATTTTTTCCATTAATTAAAAAAAAAAAAAAATCAATTTCTATCTAATTTTAAAAGTACACTTCTTAAATGAAATAAAATAAATTCCGAACTAAAATATTTCTATTATATGAAATCACAACTAAAATTTATGGTATTTTACAGTATAGAAATTTTAAAAGTATTCTATCTATGCTAGAATGCAATCCGAACAAAATATTTTTCTATTTAATATTTCAAACAAATCATTGCATTTATATACTTTTTTAAATGATTACAGTACTCACCAATTTAAGGAGAAAGTTATAATAACTCCATCTACGTCTGAGCTATCTTTTGCTCTTAAGCTTCTTGGAGACTGCCACTAGGAGTTCAGAGTTAGAATGTTGTTGGGTGTTATGGTGCTGGTATTAGAATTAGCTTTTGCAGGATTTTTATTCATGAGATGTTTAAAGAGTGTATGTGGCTTTAATTACACTTGTCCAATTATATATTTGAATTTATGTATTTGTATATTTTATGTGATCAAGTGCATATCATTTTAAAACTTTGATATTCATATATAAGAATTTCACTTAATAAGAAAAAATCTTACTTTATAAGTATGATCTCTTTCAATGCAATTTCTTGCAAAGAGAATTCATTGGTGAGGTGTTTCTTATGATGTCTTTGTGTTGTTGCAAAAAGCTGCATATAAAAAAACAAAGAACGTTTAAAAGCAGTTGAATTCACCATTGAATATATTTATGGAAATCACCAAACTGAAACAAAACACACACACACACCCACTACAATAATCTTATATATTAAAATGAAAGGACAAAAACTATACTTGCTTGAGAAACTGAAAATATGTGAACAATATTCTAAATGCATTGCAAATACTGCAATGCATTTTAAAAGCACAAACATAATTGAAACTACATATATTCTTCAAACGCACCATGAACAATGACTAAACTTCAAAATTAATTGAAAACCAGCATCTTATAAAATAGCATGATTACATTCTTCATCACCAACAGGCAGTATCTGAAAGAGCTTGATTTAAAGCGAAAAATTGCTCAGTGGGGATAGGTAAGGGTTTTTTTTTTATAACTTTCACCTCAAATTACAATGTACTGTAGTCTACAATTTTTCAATATTTTTTTTTTTTTTTAATACACCAAGTAACAAAATTCAAAAATTTATAATACTAAACTTATGAAGGCAGGCGGTCAGTCAGCTTAAAACAAAGTTTATTGACCCCACTTTACAGAATGGTAGGAGAGAGGTTTGTTCTACTTTAAATCCAAAGAGGCACCTTCCAACCCCATTTCTGAGTGAATTCCATTTAACGATTTTTGAGTAGTTCAAGTACATAATTAGTACGAGTATATGTAGTCACAGCAGACACAAAAGTAATAAAAGTTCAAGACTTATAATCAATAATCAAAAGGTTTTAGGTTCTTTTTTTTAGATTTGTCACTTTTATATATATATATATAAATAAGAATTTGGAAAAAAGGCTGTATGTATTTAATGTTATTTATTTGGATATAACAATTATTTATACAATTGAAGAAATTGAAATATATACATTTATTTTAATCTTCAGCTTGCCTTTTATATATGTTTATTTAATTTTTTTTTTTTATTGGATATTGTAACATGCATACTGAATATTAAAATTAATCTATTTTAGGTTTTAGAATAGAATCTTACCTATTTGTTAATTCTTCATTCCTTATATAACATCTATTCCCACATAATAATAAAGATTTTTTAGCTAATGACTGCTGTATTCAAATAAAATAATCAAGAGACATGAAACCCATAAAGTTTTTTCTAGATTGTAATAAATATAATTATTATAAATACTAATAATAATAAAAAACGTTCTGTGTTAATGATTTTTTTTTTTTGTCTTCAGTCATTTGACTGGTTTGATGCAGCTCTCCAAGATTCCCTATCTTGTTTTTTTTTTAATATATACAGTATGTAAAAAAAAAAAATAATAAAAATAAAGTTAAAAAATAAATGACATGAAGACTGAAATCTGAGACCTTGACTGAAATCTGAGATTCTTGCCATTAGGCAAACGCTGTACATTAACTATTGTGGCTGAATATATACAAGTAAGCTACTTGAACTACTGAAGAATCTATAAATGAAGTTTACTTGGAATAGGGGCCCCAAGTTGGAAGCTGCCATTTTGGATTTAAATTTTGGATCATCCTTCTATCATCTTAAAAACAGGCAACAATAAATTCCATCCATTGTAAGCTGACTGCCTACCTTTGTTAATTATAGATAATTTAGATTAAGATAAAAATGTTTATTTCAAGTCTGTTGATGAACTAAACAAATCTAATTAATTATAAATATCTGTATAAAATAAAACAAAACTTTTTTAATTGTATATATACTTTTCCTAAAATCATTTAAATAAAATAATTAATTACATAAATTTGTGGTCTAAAGTGAATGAATATATGAACAAAATTTACAGCAATATGAATTATAGGACAACACTAACAATGTACAGTACAGATAGATACTGGCGAAAGCAGTAGGTAAGTAAACGGTACAAGAAAAATTATTGTAATTTACAATTGATATTACATAGAGTAAAAAAAAAAATAATAAACAAAGACTTTGTATATAAAACCAAAATATCCATTGAAAAATAAAAGTCAAATCCTGTATAATTTTACTTCAATCTACAAATAAATCATACAATTTTGGTATGTGCTAAAACAAAAAGACCTTTCTTTCTGATTCTACTCAAAGCCTTCAGTGATACATTATAAATGTCATTGAAAGTACTCTCCAAAACTACTAAATCAATTTCATTGAAATTTAGACGGCTGTAATAATATATTAGAAGTTTTGCAAATACTTCTTCTATACTAATTGTTATTGGCATTCCAAAACGTTGTTCTTGACATTTGTAAAATTTTGATGGAAAAAGTAGCATTAAATAGATTTTTTCCATGTACATTTTTATTGAGATTAACTAAACATATAACCATAATAACACTTATGAGCAGGCAAATTGGGCATATTGTCCTTGCAATACTTCTCAGATAATATAAACATAATGCTTTCAAAAATTCTCCTTTAGCAGAATGTTTGACCTTAAACTTATTTTCAATTTTATGAGACCACACAAATTTGTCTCTTCTCAAACACACAAATTATCCAAGAAATATTGTTCTCAAACACAGTTTGCTTATATGAATCCCAAAAATAAATCTTGGAGCTGAATTTTTATTTCTTAATAGATTCATTTTATATGTCGCATTCTTTCAATAATTATTATGCGATGTGAAATACATTAAATTTTAACAAATGTATCTCATTTTCTCAAAACAAAATAACTACATAACAATAAACTAAACTTTAAGACTTATCTAGCAATAAACACAACAGTTAGGTAAAAGATGATGTGTAATTTGAATGGTACTACAATCTCTACTCAGTTTTAATTACGCACTTAATACTTTGAAGATGACATCTGTAAATGACTCAAATTTTTTAACTTTTGTATTTTTTAAATTTACAAAAAAATTAATAATTTGGACTTGAAATAATTTTTAAAAATGTAACCTTTTAAGCAAACTGAAGAGAACTCCTCAAAAAACTAGGAGTCATTGTAAACAAGTTATAAAGTAGTATGTTGACTCTGAATTAATAACGTTAAATAAAAATCCCCAAAAAATGAATATACATTACATTCATATAAATAAAATTAGCCGATTTATAAAATATATAATTAAATATTAAAGCACAGACGGCTCAGTATATGGATCAACAATTAAACAGATAAATAATACATGTTACAAGAAATAAGAGTAACATCTCTATTACTGAAAATGTAATTAAAAATTGCAACCTTAATATTTATTTGGATGCCACCTAATCATGGTCTAATATGAATATATTCATATAGAATATATTCTAGTCTTGATCTTCAAAGTGTTAAGTGATATAAAAGTACTTCCTTTAAAATGCATGTATTTATTTTTAAGCATATAACATAACAATTAAGGATTATTTTCAGAAAAGAATAACTTTGACCATGTTTTTATTTCTTATTTTTAGGTGCAATATATTTAAGTATGTATACAAGTTATTCAGAATGCATAAACTTCATATTCAAAATTAAGATCAAGGAGAAATCAACTAAGTTACAAAAATAAATTACCACTTTTTTAACTGAAAAACATTTTTTCATATAAGAATGTAAATTTACATACATAATAAGTTTTCCACTTACGCATATCACTGGGCTATATTTAAAAGAAAAATTAAATTTATCAAGTAATGGTCAAACCTAAGGAATTTTTTGACATGTATTACAATCCACCTTGTATTACACAGGACCATTAGTTTAACTCCTAAAATTTAAAATAAAGAAAATATTTAAAACCAGTTTTTTGGAAAGATTTGCTTTGCGCAGAAAAATTGAGTTAAAATTTATATATTGTGGAGGAGGGTTCTACTGATCTTCACATATAATTTGAATAAAATCAGTTCAATGATCAGTACATATAAACAACAGTCATATAGATAAAAATAAAGATGCATCAACATATTTGAAAAACAACCTATTTGAACATCAGGTAAAATGTCAATATAATTACAACTATTATGTGGTTTTTTCTAAAGATTAATATACATCATAAATAAAGGTTTATTGGTAGAATCTTTTTCTTTCAAATAAATCATTATTCTGGTAAAAAATATACAAGGAAGAGAATACTGAGAATAAAAGACCACAATTAAATAAAGATAATTTCAGTTTCACATCATCAAAAGTTCTATATCATTCTTTACATGAAAAGATCTAGCATAATTTAAAAAAAGAACAAATTATTTTTCACTCCTATTTTAACATTGTGAAAAAGATAGAAAGATTGAAATCAATAATGGAATCAATGTTGATTACATACTCTAGCGATTAATTTTTGAACAAATTTTTTTTCCAACAAACTTACTTCTTTCAAACATTTTTAAAATTGTCAAAAAAGTCTTTGAAATGTTTTGCTGCTCAGAATTTATACAAAAGTAGAGAAATTAATAACTTATATCTAAATAAAGAAATCAACATGAATTGCTGAGATTGAACAAACTGTAAAAGAAATTTAACAACAATTAGTCAACTAAATTTGTTTATAATTCATGAAATCGATACTGAATTAGTGTTTAAGAAAGATTAGAGAGCTCTTTTTTGTTTAATAGGCATTAAGTTTATTATAGAGCCATTAGACAGAAACAAACCGTGTGTTGTTTATAGCCAAGCCACCATATCATACAAATGATGCTCCAGTTTTACAGGTTAGGCCAAGCAGGGTCAAACTTATACCTATAAAATCAAAAATAGGGATCAAAGATAAAAAAATAAGAAAGAACTGCAATGTAAAAAACCTTACCCACAGAAAAGTTCAAGGCTCAATTATGCCAAGGTATCCACCTCCTGACAATCCTTTGAGAAATAAAACATATTTTTACTCAAATGGAAGCAATTATTTACTGATCAATGATTTTTATTGATTGGATCAAACACATAATAACATTTTTTTTTCCAATAATTAAATAGCCACCCAGAGGATGCATAGTGTCCCTAAGGAAGAATCTTGTCCATCCTCAGAATAGTGTGACATGTATCCAACTGAATCAAAAACTATTAAGTTAGAATGCCAGTGAAGATGACTATTTGGTAGATTGGTCTTAAAGGTTCTTGTGGTAACTAGTTTGGAAAACTGACATTAATGATCAAAAATAACTTTATATTAAACTGATTTAGAACCTGGGTCATCATTATCACAGAACAAATAAATCTGTAATCAAATATTATAGATAAAATTTCATGATTACGTTTTAAGCTCTTAAAACAATTAACTTCATACAACATACCCTATTTCAAACGTGTACATACGACAAAATCCTAATGAATCTCCAAATCTGTAAATTTGTAACATATAAAAATAAGGGGAAAATAAAAAATGTAATTACAAATGCTGCAAGAATAAATAAATATTAACTTAATTGTACATGAATGATGTAAATAAACATAGCATGTTTAAAAATAAAAAACAATAAAAAAAAATTAAAAAACACATAAAAATAATTTATAATATTTATGTTAACAGGTTCACTGACAACAGGGTGTATGGGGGATGATATGCGATCACATATATCACATTTCACGAATAAGCCTGTTAAAGCACGTTCTATAGCTGATGGGCAATCACAGCATAGTTTCTCAAATCATTCTGGTCGTTACCTAGCAAATAATGCTTTCTCAACTGGACTAGTAAATTCTCGTCCAGGTAGGAAACTTTTAATTAATTCATTTGAATTTTATTTATTTGTAAAGATTATATAAATTAGATTCATAACTGGCCGACTTATTTATATATATAAATAATAGCTACGGTTGGGGTGGGGCTATGTGGCGCAATTGCTCACATAAGCAGTAAACATTATTCGTACCAAATATTTTTTATAAAATATAGACTTGTATCATTAATCTATCTTTTTTTACAAGGTATCCTAAAGACCAAAAAGTTTTCAAAACTTATTTAACATTTTTTGTCTTAAGTTTTTTCCTACAATTTTAACCAAATTCATTCAGAACAATTAAATAAATAAAGAATTGTTTTGCTGCAAATAAAAGTAAAGTAAAGCAAGTAAATTAATTTTGTAATTTAAAAAAGCTGCTATAAATTTTATGGGATTTATTGTACTTTTTTGGTAATTTCTCTAACACAAAGCATCTTGAATAATTGTATTAAAATTAAAAAAAAGTAACAGGATTTCGGTAAGTGTTGAACAAGTATCTCTTTGATATAATTAAATTTCTTATACTAGTCCCTAAAGATAGGATACATTTTGTAAAAGAACAGTCTAAACATAAAAAAAGAAATTTCAATTTTTTCCTATTTTATTTAAGTGTTTCTGAGAGGAGGGGTTCTATAAAAGTGTCGTAACAGTCACCAATCACAATGATGATATTTAAGGGAAATATGCTTAATTGAAAATTAATGATGAGTAATTAAATGAGATCATCATTCTATGAAAAAGAAAATCATTAAACAATATTAGTTTACATCTCATACACTTTGATAAAGAAATTAAATGACAATGAATTATTTCTCAGAGGATTATCGGCAAATTCAAGTAGCCAAGCAGAATAACATTTTTTAACCAAATAAGTTTGTTGAGTCTCTTGCAATAAACTACCCACTCGCATAAAAATGAACTTCTCATTCATTGCCTGGTGTAAGATAAGATTTACAATATTAGCACATACTTCTTGTTTTATTAGGTTCATAATAAAATAATACATTACATAAATTTGATCAGTAATAATTTTTAAACCAGATAATATGAGTATATAAAAGTACTAGTTAGCATAAATGTTTTTCTCTATTTTGAACTGTTATCTCCCAACAAGTTGTAAATCAAAGTTTATAAATTTTATCCACTCTCATATTTAAGAATGACCTTTCTAAGATCAGGCTGTTAATTGTACCCAAGCATTTGAAATAAACCAATATGAACAATATTACCAACTATAAAGAAAAAAAATAAAGGGTGCTAAGAATTTCTGAAATTCAGGAAATTTTACTAACATTATTACAGGAATATTAATTTTTTTCAAATCTAAATATTTTTACTAATTTTATTTGCATTTACTTATGCAAATATTTTGCATATAAGAATAACACCAGGCTACATATCATTACACTACAAAAACCCATTACTAAGCAATGATAGCAACAAGAAATAAAAAAACATATATCTTCAATCAACATAATTGCAGTGAATATAATTTTTGATGAATTTTGACCATCGTCTGCTTTGTGGAACAAATGACACATTAACCGACTGATGATAACCAATCAACCTAACTGAGGGTTATAATATCAGATATCTAATAAAATTTAATTAAATGGCTTTCTTTAGCAGAATATAATAAAAATGTTGAAACATTTCTGTTACAGAATTAAGACAATCAAGGCAATCATTAGCAGTCTCTGACAGATTGTCTAGGGTAAGTTACCCAACACCAAATCATACACATCAAAGACCACGCCAGAGGCCAAGGTCAAGAAACCGTGATGGTAGTGGTGGAGGGGGAGGGGGTAATGGAGGAGGAATGGGACGACCTGGTAGCCGATACAGCACGGCTGGGTCTACGCATACCCTGAACAACTACTGTGGAGACACATCCGACAACTGGACCGACCACGATATGGACATTTATATGACACGTAATCCCACAACTCGTGGTGGACTAGTGCCTCTGTGATTTAAATAAAAACTTATACACTAATTTAAAAAATATATACACAACCAATAAAGTTGGCGACAATTCAGTGCCTTAGTGATTTGTGCTGTGCCAGTGACAATATAATAAACTAATATAATAGACTAGCAAATGCATATATCTGTGTATCATCCCTCGTATGTACATAGAAAACCTCTATGAGGCTATTTCAACAACTGTTAGTCAGTTTGAATACAGCTTCAGCCAAAGTATTCAATAGAAAGACAAATTATTTTTAGATAAAAAAATAAATATAAGAAATAATATAATCTAAAAAAATTACAACTAATAATATAAATTTAATAAGTGTGTATATGTGTATGTGTGTGTGTGTGTGTGTGTGTGTGTGTGTGTGTGCGCGCACGCGCGCACAAGCATGTATTATACTGTAAAAGATATATAAAAAAAAAAAAAATTAAAGGATACCATATAATTAATTTATTATTTTGTAAATCATTCTATAATAAGCTACTTAATAAGAGATAAGCATCATACTTCGTTATTCATCAACTAATTTATAATTATTCTTTTTTTAAATACAATTTAATAGTTTAAGTTGTAGACAGGTCTTGTGGAATTTGATTAAAAGAAGAAATGAGACTCATATAACTAAATACAGTAGAAGTAAAAATAATAATTTTGATATGTAAATATGCAAATTTGAGTTTACTTCATATTTCTGTCTAAAATAATATAAATCTAAAGTAATAAGACAACATATTGGATAAATTTAATACATCATTATTCATTCCATGAAATAACTTATATTTTGTAAAGTTACGCTACGATTACAATTTATTTTAATGATAAGGCAGTATTAAGTATAAGAGTGGCAAGAGAGAAGAGCAAAGTGGATTGTAAATAAAGCAAATATATCCTGTGAAATTATAGATAACTCAGTTATTTAACAATTCAATTATAATCATAATTTGGTAACAAGGTTATAAAATGAAAGTAATAACTATATTAAAGAAGTATCTAAATTAAAATATATCTTCAATCAAAACAATACAGAAAAAAAAGTTTAATATATATGATTTCAGAAACAGTGTTAATACTTTTATGGAAAAGTGACACAACTACAACATTGTAAAAACTCAAATTATACATTAATTCTATTCTAAAGTGGAAGTATGCACTGAATTATTAGAAAACTAAAGGCTTAATTCAGATTTAATAGATGCTTAAAGTGCTACCAAGTTACAAATTTTGTTTTATCTAATATTGTTTCATTCAATATCAAATTCTTGACTGGGTTGATATCAAATAATGTTTGACTAATCTTGATGTGTGTATATATATATATATTTAACTGTTTACCTAATATATATAATAATCTATAATATACATTTATATATATATATATTTTAGGTAAACAGCTAAATGATAAAATGAGATTCAGTAAAACTAGAATTCCAGCACATTAAAGTAACTGTCTAATTTATCACAGGAAAAACTGTAGATAAAACCTGAAAGATTTTTAAGTCTGAAAACTTAAATTAAAATTAACTTCAAATATATGATTTATATTTACATTAAAGTAATTTTTTACTAATAAATGAATTAGAGAAGAATATCTGTCTTCATCTAAAGATAATTAAACTAAAATTACTGAAAAAAAAAATTTAGAAAAGTGAAAAAAGAGCCGAATACAAGAATAAAATATTTATTCTTAGCTTTATGTCTATTCATTTATTAATTTAACTTTTATGAATTCATTTCTTGAACTGAATTAATAAGGCATAAACAAGTTCATGACATTATATACTGTAATACATATAAAAAAACACATGTTTTATAAGATAACAGAATTAATAATAGTAAAAAAAAAAAATAGCCAATGCACTTTAAACACAATTGTACATTATGGCAAAAAAGTGAAATAATTTTATATTTAAAAAAAAAAAAAAAAAAAAAAAAAAAAAAAACCATAACAAAGTTATTAAATACAAATAATTAATATAATGTAAGAATTTTGTAAATGTAAATAAAAAAAACCCTTTCAGTATTGCATATTTAATAAATCTATGTTTAATACAAAACAGTCATGTTTATATTTAATAATAACATAAAAAATAAGATCCTGAAAATATCCTTTAAATATTACCATCATGTTTTCAACCAATTAATCTCAGAATACTGCACATGAGGAAAAACCTGTGTGCAAGGCAAATTTCAGTGCAAGTTTCATCTACCTAGTCTCTGCCTTTCATCCGGAGGTCCCAGGTTTGAATCCTGGTCAGGCATGGCATTTTCACACTATTAAAATTGTCATACTTCTCATCCTCTGAAATTAATACCCAACGGTGGTTCCAGAGGTTAAAAAAAAACATATTTACCACTTTTATTTCAGCAACTAAAGACTAATAACCATTACTCACTTATAAAAAGTGAAGCATGCGAATATAAATCTGACTAATTGGGATTAGGAAATCAACACATTTATCTATCGAATTTGTTAGAACAAAATTTTTTAAATGTGAAAAAGTATATGTATTAAGTATAAAAGTATGTATAAGTATAAAAGTATATGTATATGTATTTGTTAATGATGGTGACAGAAACTACAATATTCATTTTTGCCAAAAAAAGTTAAGTACGTAAAAAAAAATTGTAAAAATCTTTTCTGAAAGCAATACTCAGTAACATTAAAAAAAATAGTTAAAAAATTCTCATACATCCATAAAAAGAACTTTTTTTATTGTTAGACAACCACCACATGAGTTTGCGACTTTTGCATAGGAGTGTAACATAAAATATTCATAGCACATGAAAAATTTTGTAACTGTTTGTCATTTAAATCTAGAGCTAAGAATGAAAAACAAATATACTACCAATCTGTCAAAGGGGTTGGCAGATTTCAGTGCAAATTTTATCTACCTAAAGATACAATTTTATAACATATTTACCACATTTATTTTAGCAAAGGCTAACAGCCATTAGTCACTTATAAAAAGTGAAGTGTGTGAAAGTCAATTCTGACTAGAATTTGGTCACAGAATCACACATACAAACACATATATATATGTAATATATGTATGTATGTATAAGGCTGTGTGAGAAATATACCACTTCTCCAGATGGTAGATGGAATGAATTCTGTAAGATACAGTTTACTTATTTTTTACTTCAACAATGAAATTTTTTTTTAACTGTTAAAACAGATTGACCAAAATCTGTTAAAAAAAACAGTAATTATGTCAATGTATACATTCTATATAATGCAACAATTTTTTCAAAGAAAAAATCACACACATCCCTTAGTCAAAACAAGATCAGAATATTATACATACTAGTTGGAACTAATAGTAAACAAAATAAAACAAATGAGTAAATTTCAGTAATTTTGAAAAGTGCTCATAGAATGATTTATTTTATAAAGAAAATGATTATATAAAAAAATCTTTTTTGATAAGATATCAACTTAATATTAAGCAAACTGTTGAGTAGGTTATTGTCAGATAGTTAAAATTAATATTTCTCAAAAAAATATTCATTAAAAATAAGTCATTAAATTAAACCATAAAGAAGTCAATTAAATAATATACTTGGTTAGAGAAAAAATAAAAATTTTTAATATTTTATAAGAGCACACTAATGAACTTAAAGAGGATGGATCATTGGGGATTGAAGAGGATGTTGTTGAAAAGGATTATAATAAATATAATTTCTAGTCATTAATTTCAACTGGCACGAAACTAAAGTTCTGTAGACATAGAGTAATTTAGTGTGAATATCAAAAATATGAACTCATACTACATTAACTGTGTATCTAACATTAGACAGATATTTGCTTTATTAATCTACACATAACACAACAAAACTTTCTTTTGAATATCATGTGTTATCATTTTACTACTTTTATTAAATCAATTTTTCCTTTCAAATTTTACTTGTTTTTGTTGTACTTTTATAAATTCATATTTTCCTGACTATTTGGGAAAAAATTAATTGAGATAAAAATAAATAAAAATTTAAAAATTAAATTTAAAAACACCCGAAGGTGTTAAAATGCCTTAAATATTTTTTTTACCTTAAATTAAAATTTATCTTTTTTTAAATAAAATAGAAATTCTAAAAGTACAACTTATTTTTACATAAAGAAGCTACATACGAAAACAAATCAAATAGCTTGGTAGCTGAATAATTGAAAAAAGAAACCTATTTTAAAAATTATATAATTTAATTGAAGAGCATGTATTTTAACAAACAAAGTATTAACAAACAAAACCAAATGTTACTTATATGCATAATAAATCAATTAAAAAATAAATTAATCCTAGTTAAATGTACTCATATTTTTATTCAGACTCACATGTTCAGAACACATCTTATTTGAACACATATTCAGTAAACACTTCTTCACACGCGCACGTGCACACACACACATACACACCAAGATAAGAATTGTTGTTATCATCAATTATAAGTCAGAAAAGATTACATCAGAATAAAGATCCATGTCTAATTACCAAATTGCATATCTGACTTGCGCTACTCTTTTAAATATTTTTCTCAATATCTTTTATGTGGTTGTACAACCTTCTTCATTGTTCTGACATTTTGTTGAATTCCTCTTCAGTTAATAATGTAATATCTGCCATTTCAATTTGTGTTTATTTGAACTGTAAGCCCATTCTCTGAACTCCATCTCATTTCAATTGGTATCGAGATCAGGATGATAAAGAAAAATTTGGGTGTTAGTATTGTCTTAGTACTTAATGTCCATAACTTAAAAATAAATCATCAATCCTTTTTCTTTTTTTTGCATTTTCTCTTACCCCAATAATATTTTAGAACTCAATGGCTGTTTTTTTTTCTACAGTAGTCAATTTTAATACCTAACTATTTATCATATCACATTTAAAAAAATTATTTGTTAGTAATTTAATTGTTTGGATAAAATGTTATGAAGTAATATCAAGGATTAATAATGATTTAGGTGGTAAATTTGCGGCAGGTTTATCATTTAACCAGTTAATGTAATTACATGAATTCATATCACTACGATAATTTCCTTTTCTATCAGATTTAAACATGAGTAAAGCGTTATTAATAGATCTTTTACCCAAACAGCTGCAGGCAATAATTAATCTTAATCTTTTGGAATTGTTTTTTTATTCCTTTTTTTGGAATCTTCAGAATCAATCCAGTAAAAATTATTGAAATACATTTCATTTCATAGGTAATAGACTAAAACAATAAAATTTATTGTCCAGTCATAAATGTTATTACATATATGAACAAAAAAACAACCAGTCAGTAACAAACAACAAATGTTAAAGAACTAATGTAATAGTGATACTTTAATAATAATAATAATAATAATAATGAACAATCATGGATAATAAATCATTAATAATTTTAAAAATACTTAATAAAAATCAATCAAACTACAGGAATACAAAAAATGAAGCTATTGTAATCATACCAGTCGTAAATACAAGACTTAAATTACTTATTAAGCTGACTCATGGTCACATAGAGAAGTAACATTCATCTAATTTATATTAATTCTTAAAAGAAGAAGTAATTTATCTAAAGACTCAATACAATTAGTTTTTATTATTAAACTGACTGAATAGAAAAAATTATAATGAACTTCAGTAATAAATAAATAAGTAGTCTGCTCATAAAAGCTTTTTATTTCTAAACATAATTCCTAATAAGTAAACAAAAAATACTTATTCTACAAAGTGAATTTTTTTTAAAAACCCAACTCACAGTTTTTTGCAAGGAGTAAAAAAATATATTATACAAGTCATGAAAAATGTGTTTCAATAAACAGAAAGTAGTCAAAATGAGTAGTAATTGTTTGTGTCCCTTGGAGCTGCAAAACTAAAGTTCTCCCAACTTTTTTTCAATACTTTAATACAAATTTTTGAAAAGTATATGTTTGTAGAATATTGCTATGATTAGCGGAACTGTCCATCTCATCCATAGCACAGATAATAAACTAATGGAACAACTTACAAATGATTATACTCATAATATTAACTCATTAACCTCATGGTTATATTAAATGGGTATAATCATAAAATATTAATATCGGTTTATGGAAAATAAATCTATTCCTAAAAAAGTAGCCACTTAGTCATGAGAATGCCACATAAAAGTGGTGTTATTAGATTACTTTTAACTTCTAGTATAGTTTTAATACAAGAAAGTTAACAGTGTATCAATATATCCAGTAAAAAAATAAAATGATTGAGCATGTTCCAAAAAAAAATACATTATAAAAAAATCACGATGGTTTGACCAGCTGTAAACATCGAGGTGCACATCTGATAACATTCTTTTTGATATGTGTATACAAATTTTTAAAAGGTCAACTAACTTAATTTTTTTATAGACAACTAAAAGTGACAAGTAAAAGTGATCTAAATGTAACATACATAATATTAAAAAATGTAATGCTATAAAAACATTCACAACTAATGTTAAGACTGTCAAGCAAATTATAATGCACATTTTTTAAATTCATATTCAGAAAAAAGATAGTT
Organism: Zanna intricata; assembly: GCA_010016005.3. Classification (NCBI taxonomy): domain Eukaryota; kingdom Metazoa; phylum Arthropoda; class Insecta; order Hemiptera; family Fulgoridae; genus Zanna; species Zanna intricata. The sequence continues at coordinate 3,722 of JAAAKQ030074897.1, read as the reverse complement.
ATTGCTTACCCAGGTATAGGAATCCCTTGATCCCATCGATATCGCAATTCTTGACAGAATTCAAACCAGAGATGAGCAGCTGCTTTAATTCCTCCTAAAGTATGAACTGTATGTGCTAATACAACAGCCAATCTCCAAACCAAACCATCAACTGGTGCACTTTTCAAACCAGTCCCAATTAAACTTTCAGCCTACAAAAAAGCACATCTTTTATCATCTTCACAGTTGTGTCAATTAAAAGTAGTGAACAATTTTTAGTAACTTTTAATTATATTAAATTTAATGTAATTCAATTGTATATATTTTTTACAATAAAAAGATTAATCACTAGTTTCTTCCACCATTTTATAAGCACAACTAGAAAAAACAATTATTGCTAAATTATAAAATTTTATTCAAGAGCAGGCAGGCTACTGCAAAAGATGAGTCTACAAAAAAAAAAAAAAAAAAATGATAAAAAAAAGAAATACCTTAAAATAAACTTTTAATGATCATTGTTATCAAAAGATATGGTACTGTAAAAATTACACTACTACACTACTGGTAGTCTACTTACACTATAATTTCTTACAGATGTTTAATATGAATGAATTATATCTAATGAAAAAAATACATTATAAAATATATATATATATGAGGTCTGTTCAGAAAATAACCAAACATTTTTAATTATATACCTTCAGAGATATTTAGTGACAAGCGGTTGGCAGCATTATGTTCTGCATAACCTCCTCTACAACCACATGATCTTGGATTGTTGATATCTTGTTTAGTTTTCATGTTATTGTTATTTGAGTGTAACATGTTGGTAGTGATTTTTATAAAGTGTGATTTTTTTGTGACTGAACTTTTGTCTCAATATTGTAGCCATAACCCAGCTTTTGTCTCCCATTATAATCCTCTGCCTGAATGTTTCATCGACATTGGCTTGTTTAAGAACTTGCCAACAAATGTCCACTCTATGTTCTTTATGCTGTTTGATCATCATATAAGAAAAAAACTTTGCTGCATTTGTATGGATGTTCAATTTTTCAGTCAAAATGTCATTGCATGATCCAATCAAAATGTTAATCTCTTCTGCAAGTTTTCTGAAAGTCAATCAGTGATATGTACATACCAGATCATTGATTTCTGAATGTGGATCATCAGTTGAAGTCAAGGGTCATCTTCAATTGACTGACGACTACTTTTAAATCAAGAAAACCATTTGTAATATTCCATACAACCTCATCATCATTATAGCTTGTTTTAAAAACTGAAACATTTCTGTGAAAATTTCCCCAGCTTTAAGCAAAATTTCACGATGTATCAAAGCTCCTAAAAATCACTACTAATACTTTTAAATATGTTGCACTCAAATAATAATAACATGAAAACTAAACAAGATATCAATAATCCAAAAAGGTGGTTACAGAGGAAGTTATGGAGAGTATAATGTTGCGAACTACACATCACTAAATATCTTTGTTGACACATAATTAAAAATAATCAGTTATCTTCTGATCGGACGTCAAACATTTATAATAAAATTTATCTATTGGATAAAGAATTAAACTATTGTCTTTGAAGCTGTTATTTTCATCAAAAATAATACTGTATTGTCATTTTTTTAGACCAGCTTAGAACAATCACATGATAGTCTTTAAAGTAATGGGTTTATAAAGGAAATAAAGCTGTAATAATCATAAAGCTGGAAAACATAAACCTATAAATTATAAGTAAAAGTAAAAGATAGAAAGAAAATGTTCCATTTATTATGCACTTAAATCTAAAACTTCCTTCTCTATTTGAACTATTTTCTTTAAACATACTGCCTCACTAGTTTTGAACAGTTTGGATAGATGTTTTTGAGCAAAAATTTCACAAAAAGATCTTCTTCAGTTTTGGTGTTATCATCTTTAGTGATGTTCTCATTTTTTATATTCCAAATGATGCATTTTAACATAATGTTTCATGAAGCACGTGTACAAAAAGTTCACATAAACAAACATATGAGCTAAGCTAAGAAAAATCGAGTAATGTTACCAAGGAGAAATGAATTGTCATTAATCAACATAAGTCCAGCTTACTATCCAAAAGATAGATAATGAACAAAAGCTGTAAATAATATCTTATAATAGTATAAGTTGTAAATGAAAGTATAAGTATATAATCACAATAGTAAATATTATAATTATATAAAACTTAAAGAAACCTCTATATAAAATTAGAGACCTAAAAACAATAATAAAAACAAAAAAATCACTTAATTCACTGTATACAACATTTCACCATAAGAGTAAAATATAAAAATACTCACAGTGTTTGGTTCTCTACTAATTGTATTGCCTATTGTTTCAGGATAAGGACTTCTCTGTAACAAATAAATAAGTATACACAAAAAAGATGGAACAAAATAAATATTACATTAGATTCATTTAAAAAAAAAAAACCTTGTTTTGAACATGCAGTATGTCTGGAGAGATTTACCAATTTACTACAACCTCAGCATAAATATAAATATATCTAAGATGAAAAACAAGATAAGTAGAGTGATAATAATTATCAGGAATTAAAACTAACAAAATAAAAGCAAAAAAAAAAAAGTAAAAAAAAAAGTAAAAAAAAAAAGTACTAAAATTAAAATCAAAATGTTTGCCTCTAATTTTAAACAAATGTAACAGATGAATAGTCCAGTCTTTTATAGCCTGCATAGTTCCATGTCTGTTACAGTTATGACACATAAATCAAGAGGCATCATATAAAATTTTTTATTTTTGTTCGTACAAAAATTAAAAAACACTTCATACAGGTATTACCTAACAAACTATTAAAAAAACAAACATATTTTTTTTTTCTAAAATGGAATATAGGTAACAATATTACTAATTAATAGTACAAAATTTAAAAGTCATACTATTAAAAAATTACAGATAATAAAAAAAAACAGCAATGAAAGTATAATAAAAACTTAATAATTATTAAATAAAAAACATGATAATAGAAACTTTCAATTTAATTGTTCATTTAAGTTTACACTCCGTTCAAATAAACAATCAACAAAAGTAGTTCTAACCTCCAACAATTTTTCAATACTAGAAAGTAAATTTAAGAAATAATAATTTCTTAACAAATTGGAACACTAAAAAATCCTTAACCCTTATGCACCACGATAACTATAATTTGCTACTTTGTAGGCTCTTACATTCATTACAGTTGTAAATCTATTTGTACAAGTATTATATTTATATAAGATTACTGGCAACAATTCGCTGTTTCCAAGAAGGTGTCACAATGTATTGTAGGATATATGGGAACGTTTTTACACGCCTTTCTCATAGAGGTTTATGACTGGTTGAGAAGGCCTAATCCGACCCTTCTGAGCGAGATATATAATTTCCTACTCGTTCTATCTTTGTCATACAAAGGTTTTGTTTGTATATGTGTGTTCTCTATTTTGTCTAGTATTATAATAACTTTTGCTTGGTTGACAGGCATGAAGTTTGACAGTTTTATAACGATTTACATCCAAACATGTAACTTTTAGGACGTGACTAAGTTATTTGTTATTATTATAGATTTTTTCAACCCACTAGCTTGGTGCTTACATTTTATATTTCCCAATATAATAGAGAATCCAAAGAAACTCATATAAGGACATTTTGCTGAATACAAAAAAAGATATGTTATTTTTACTACAACGTATATTTCCGGCACAGCACGGTCAGAATGACTAACCAGAG
>JAAAKQ030074886.1:0-15287 GCA_010016005.3 Zanna intricata | reverse complement strand
ATTCATACACATCATCCTCATTCATCCTCTGAAGTAATACCTTACGGTAGTTCCGGAGGATAAACAGATAAAGAAAGAAAGAAGAGAATTTATTGTTGCCAGCCTCCGTGGCCGAATGGTAGCGTCTCGGTCTTTCATCCGGAGGTCCCGGGTTCGAATCCCTGTCAGGTATGGAATTTTTCGTACACGCTACAATTCATTCATCTCATCCTCTGAAGATATACCTTAACGGTGGTTCCGGAGGTTATACAAAAATAAAAAAAAGAGAATTTATGTTTAAGAAAATATGTTTCAAGCATTAGATTTTTTTTTTGTTAGGGGCACCCATAATCAAGTCAGATAAAATTAATTTTTTATAAAATAATCCTTAAGTAGTGATAAATTTTAAAAAAGTATTATTTTAAATTTTTTAAGAAATACAGATGTTTCAACCGTAATTCTAAATAAATATTGTCATTTTCTAGGAAGGGATAAACATTTTTGGTTATTTTTTTTTTTTTCAAAAAATATTAAAGAGTAAGAGCTAACAAAAAATTAAGATTTTTGTATTTTAAATCCGATGGGCAGATTGCGAAATGTATTTAAATTTAAAATAAATTTTTAATTAGAATTATATTTTTTATTACCAAAAACTACTTGAGTGGGGTGGGAAAAAATTGTTTGAAAGCCCATTGATGTGGAAATATAAATAAAAAAATTCTCATTAACTCCTTTTCTGAAGTAAGATATAGCTAAAAAAAAAAAAAAAAAATTGTAGTAATTTATTTAGATAGGGGTGGTATCAGATAAATGTTTTTATTAATTTGTTAACGGGATGTAATCTTAAAAAAAACTTCACTTTTGTAAGAAAAAATTTTTGATAAGTATCCCAAAAAAGATTTGAAATTTTATTTCTGCCAAAACTCCTCCTCCTCTTTTTCCAGTTTTTTGAAAAATTTAATAAATTCCTTCCCCTTGAAGGTAATAGTTGCCTAACAAGTTTAAAGAAACTCGGTCAAAGGGATTCTGAATTATAAAACCAAATACAGGACAACATAAAAAAGTACGTACACAAACGTCCGTATGAAAAAAAAAATCTTTTGGACTCGGATGCATTGGAACCCTTTTCCAAGATTATTAAAAATTTATTTGATCTATTTTTTTATTTTTTTTCCAAACTTATCATTTAGTCATCAAAACTTAAAAAAAGAGCAATTTAAATTGCTCTACGTTCTTTCCCGTTATAGCTATAGTTACTGTAGCAGCATAAATCGATTTACCCGGAAAATTGAAAATTTTAGTGTAATTCTAATAGAATCGGTGGAATACTCCACTCATCATTTTTTTCAACAATTAGCTGTAAAAAATAAATGACAACGGATGAGGAATTGTTATAGATCATATAAGAGTATTTTCTAGGACAGTGTATACTGTAATAGAGCATCATAAAGATTTTTTAATTACACGCTGTTTTAAAATAGTATATCATGATTAAAATTTTCAAATATATTTTATGAAGGAAAACCTGCTGTTTTAAATAGAACACTATTGTTTGATAGGAGATCCAAGTTCTGAAAAATTTTTAATTATTTTTCTTATTACAAATCGTTCGATTACAACTTGTATAACTCGTTCGGTCACAAGCCACGATTGACACCAAGTATACATTTGTGAATCGTAAATTAGCACAAGAATATCCAATTCTCTGGGTAATTCAAGCGATTGAAAAAATTATAGCATATAAAATTTAACTAAGTATATTATGATTTTTTTTTCTTTCTTCTGTGAAATTTCTGAATATGGATTATATCATGGTTAAAGAAAGTGCGCCGAATTAAGTATTTTATTAATTATAGATAAAATTTTTTAGCTTATGAAAATCGTCATGTCTGACCGGGATTCAAACCCGGGGCTTCCGGAGAAAGGACTAGACGCTACAATTCCACCACGGAGATCGTTAAAAGTTTTCTTTCCAGTTTTTATAAAGATTTTCGATCCATTGAGAGAAAAAGAGATTAGGGTATTGGATGTATAATGATAACCCACCAGATTGGTCTAGTGGTTAATAGATCTAAATTTCACTATCGTATCTAGTTTCATATATTTACGTCCTTCTGTCTAACTATTAGATTTTGTAATCTCTATTGTGACTACGTATTCGTAGTGTGTAGTCATTATTTTGAATCGAGGTCATACATTTATGTTAACATATTTATGTAGAAGATATAAGGTTTTAATATTAAAAGGAAAATTGTTAATTATTTTCCCTTTTCCCCTTTAATATGCCTAAAATAGATTATGTAAGACAAACCTTTGACGTAATCTGCTTCTCTCCCCACTCGAAAAAGTAATCAATGGGCACAGCATCACCTTGAACACCTCGATAACATGTTCCTGTAATAGAAACGATCATTCCAAGCGGATAAAAAGCAGGGGCGGTGGATAAACCAACTGTCCGTCAAAAGCTATTCATAAAAAGTATTGGATTAAGACATTTTTAAAATCTATGTTAAAGGGCTATTAAAACCATATTCTATTCTAGGCTTGACCATTTTCTATTATAGGCTTAAGAATAAAAAAGTATTTAATTTTTAAAAAAATAAAAATATATATAAAATAAAAATAAATTTTTTTTTTTTTGGAAATAATAAAATATGTTTGTTTTCATGATTTTGTTTCAAACTTTAACTGGAAATTCTGTAAATATGTATTCTAGATCAATACTTGTTCTTCTTAACTTAGAACAATGAATTGAAAATATATTTCATTAAGCCACATAAATATTAAGACACAAATTTAAACAACTTTTTTTTATATGAAATGACGAGCATTGACTGCTAAGATCATTTTGCCGTATGGAATATTTTAGCTTATGAAAAACGTCATGTCTGACCGGGATTCAAACCCGGGGTTTCCAGAGAAAGGACTAGAAGCTACAATTCCACCACGGAGATCGTTAACATTTTTCTTTCCAGTTTTTATAAAGATTTTCGATTCATTGAGAGAAAAAGAGATTAGGGTGTTGGATATATAATGATAACCCACCAGATTGGTCTAAGGGATAAACTCGTCATCGCAAATCAGCTGATTTCAAAGTCAAGAATTCTAAGGTTTAAATCCTAGTAAAGGCAGTTACTTTTATACAAAATTGAATACTAAACGATGGATACCGATGTTCTTTGACTGTAGGGTTTCAGTTAATCACACATATCAGGAATGGTCAACATGAAACTGAAAAGCTACACTTCATTTACATTCATACGTATCATTCTCTGAAGTAATACCTTACGGAGGCTAAACAGAAAAAGAGAGTGGATGTATAATGATAAACAGACTATGTCAAGAAAGTATTGGTAAGAGACACATAAATCTCACTCAAAGAAGTGGTTTGAGGCACCGTTTATGCGATGAGCAATCATTACACTTAAAATCTCTCAGAAAATAAGAACTTTCTTTACCTTGATAGAGTCTATCACTGGTAAAATTGATCCTTCCCAGATAAAATATTTTGTATTGACTCAAATATATAGTATATATATATATATATATATATATATATATATATATAGTATATATATATATATATATACTGCATATGTTATAACAAACAATGGGGAACAATTTTTCTCCCATATATTAAAGTACTACATGAAAAGGTACTATTGATTGGATTTTTTTATGTCTGTTGTTTTTTTAATTAGAGGTTGTGTTTTATAGTATAGATTAGGATGTACAGCTGGTGATTTAAATTTAGTTCGGTTTTATATTTTATTTTAATAATTGTATATTAATACTTGATTTGTTTATTGTTGGGTTCAGATGAATTGGGTTTAGTTACTTATTATTTAATTATTTAAGGGCTTCCTTAAGGGAAATTCATAGCCACCTCATGTGTTATTTGGTGTGTTTTGAAATACGTAGTAAGGTTTAACATGACTAATATATTCATTTAAATTGATGAAGAGAAAATAATTTTTATAATTACGTTTTATTTACCTTATGTATCATGTGATAAATAAATATATAAGCATTTATAGATATTATATTCATTCCCTTATAAAAAAGGGAAATGAACAGTTCATTTAAACAATATATTTGTAATAAATTAATAAATAAAGACAGTTTAAATTAGTTTTCTTATCAGATATAATTGTCAGCGAATTTTTTTTTAATAAAATATATTTTTTGATTGATTGATAAGTTCTCATAGGTTAAAGTAAGGGATTATAAAGGAGAAAAGGTTTAACGGTTGGGAAGGGGGAGTAAGAGGACTCATGAGCAGAGTGGAGCGTATTTTGGAGGGTAGAGAATTAGTGGAGGGGGTGTGAGAAGGTTGTTAGGAGTGAGGTTTGACAGGGAGGGCGGTGGAAGGTCGGTCTGTAGTGGAAGTAACGCTGGTATGGTGGCAGAAGAGGGGGTTAACAGAATTACCTCTATCTCTAGGTAGTTCAATACACGAGTTAGAGCTTCTAATGCAATTTACACTGGCATTACTTGGTCTAATTCGATGAAGCCTTCATGTGTGCGGTTGTTAATCACATTACCCTGTCCCGACTGTAACTTTGAAATCCGAGAACATCACGAATTAGCGGAGTGTTTTCGCACCGAGCCCAGTAAGCTTCAAACTCGTTCTGTACCGTGTTGCTGCTTCTGTTTCGAGTACAGAACCGGGTCTTACTAATGCTGACTGGCCTTGAGAAAGCAACTGGCAACTTTTCCTCCCGTCCTAGCTTTAAAATTTATCACTAAAACATTCACCGCCTTTGTAATAAATTAATTAATCCAATTATAAATATATACCTATGAATATAATTCTATATTAAAGTTATTTCATATATTAATTTGTTTTTGAACAAAATAATTACACTTCATTCTACAAGTATGTAATTTAACTAAACAATTTTAATACTGTATCTATATTATTATACATTAACAAAATAAATAAGCATGATATTATTACCATCTTTATTGGTTGACAATTAAGAGATAAGAGATAAGTAAATAAATAAAAATTTACAGATGGAAATATTTTAATTTCAATTATAAAATCGACGTCAACAAAATTTTTATTTTTTGATTTTTCCGAAATGGGGTTTTAGGAAGGATAATAGAATCAAATTTGTTAAATCAGTGGTTGGATTTATTGAAGCAATTGAATTTATTTTTTAAATCTCCTGAGTAGTGTAAAATATGTAACAAGGAAAGAGATTACGATTAAAAAGAGAAATAAAATTCGCCAATTTTGTTGTTTACCTATGTTATAATGTTTCTTTAATTGAAATATACTAAAATTTCTTTTAAAAAACTCTGTATAATTTAATGTGTTTAACATACATTAAAAGAATCAAACTTATCTGATTTCTGTATTAAATATATTTTCTTTATTAATAATATGTTTTCTTTATTAAATATATATTTCGTACCGTGTATTTGAATTAAAAATTTACCGATTTTGATAATGCTTTTGCATTCAACAGTTGATTTTCCAAGTCGAAGGTTCTGAGATTCGAATCGAATATAGTAAAGGTTTGTTACTTTTGTACGGATTTAAATACTAGACAATGGATACCGGTGTACTTTGTTGGTTAGGGTTCAATTAAACACAGATCTCAAGAATGATCAGTAAAAAAGTTTTATTATTACTTCTTAATCTTTATAATGATTTACAATTTATTCCTCTCCATTTGGTATTCCTGTTCACAGGTTTTTTTTTTTAATGAAGTAGAAATTTAAATAACTTGCAGTGAATTTGTTTACTTGTACTTTTTTAATCGAGTAATTTGTTATTGCTTTGTAAGTATTTTTATTGCTTTAATTATTTGCGTATGATATATCTAGCTATATATCCTTACTCAAACAATATTTTTGCCTTACTCAAACAATATTTTCTATTGTACTTTTTAAACAAGTTACACTTAAAAATCCAACTTAAGGGTTCCAATTTTATTTATCCTCGTTCATAAGGTTCATATTTTTGTTTCTTTTACAACTACATAAGTCACATTTTTTAATTAGTATACTCCAGGAACCCAGATAATTTTTTAAAGTTAGTTGTCTTATTATTTTTACTTCCTTGTACTTAAGTATTGTAATAGCGAAAGATTTCGATTTGCAGATTTCAATGGAAATCTTAACTATCCCTGAATCCATTTTGACTATTTTTTGCATGACGTCTGTTCGTAAGTATGTATCTTGCATTAATCAAAAATGATTAGCCGTAGAATGTTGAAATTATGGGTTTAGGACTGTTATAACATCTAGTTGTGCACCTACCCTTTTCATTGCAATCGACTGAACCAAAAAACCCAAAAACCTAAAAATTTGGATTTTGGACTTTTTCTTAACTGCAGTAATAAGCCCTCACTGAGAGCTTTTCAGCGATGTATTATACGTGGTACTTTTTTCGTTGTTCCAGAGTTATAGTCCAATAAATGTTTAATTAATGAAATATTTGGATCTTAACAAGAGGGTTGGCACAACAGTTGGAATACGACTTCATTTCCTTTTTTTTTTTTTTAACTTTTTTTAATTTAAACATATTGATTTATAAATAATTTATTAACCTCTGATTGTAAAAAAATTACAATAAATAATAATTCAGTAAATGAAAAAAATGTAATAAATATATAAAAAATGTATGTAATTTAATAAGCGTACAAGGAAGTCATGTGGTATTCAAATCTGGTTTTGTAAGTTGTTATTATAAGCAACTTAAATAAAAAATATTAAGGGGTAAAGGCTCATAGCATATTTTTAAGATATTCCTTTCTCTATTAATTCCTGTTTGACGTTCACTTTTATCTGATCTCCTGTGATAAAAAATAATTGAAGAAATTTTTAATTGATAAAATATTATATTCAATTAATTAATTCCGTCCAAAAAAACCCTGTGTAACTTTACTCCTAATATTTTGTATAACAGCTGTAACAGTTTGAGGATACTGGACGAGTCCACCTACCATTGCCAGGCGATTAAGTTAAAAAATTTCATTTTAATAAAGATTTAGTGATTCTTTACTCTTTAGGGCTGGGTTTTTCTAAACTGATGGATAAGTGTAGGCTCATTTAGTGGGTTTAGAATCGTAAAGGGTTTAACAGTTTAAGAGTAAAGAATATATTCTCTAAATATGTAGTGAATTTGATGTATGTTGTTCTTTTTCTAATATTCATGCTTGATTAACATGGAATTCAAAATTATTAATAATCTTCAGTGTTCTATTAAAAACTTTACGATGTGAAATCTACGTTATAAGAGTGGGACCTAATTCCAAAATTGGTATTATCTTAAAATTTCAGCAGAAATATGCTAGTCAGTGTGAAAAAAAACGAAATCTGAAATTAAGATGTGGAGCAAGAATGTTCTGATCAATGTAGAATGTACAAGCATAAATTTTTTGATGAGCAAATATTCCTTACATAATTGTATTGTGGGTGGTGGTCTCGTGGATTTTTATGTATCCTTTTTCTATTATTACCAAAGAGACAAATATAAATTAATAAACTATGAAAATTAATTAACTTTTTTAAAAGTTTCTTTAAGTTTAGTTTATGGAAAATAGTAGTTGGACAGTTGGCGGTGCTGGCATCACGGTGGAAATCGATGAAAGCACTTTCGGAGAAGAAAATACAACAGAAGCTACTTGGCTTTTGGCAATGAAAAACATGGACATGATTAATTGTGATGTAGATGGTTTAGTAAAAAATGTTTTACTTTTTGAAGTAGATAAAATCGAAGGGGTGGATAAACGCCATACATATACATTGAGCTTGTAATTTTAGAGAAAAATCATCAAACAACGACATTAATTAAATATTTGCAGCGGGGCTACAGTTCTTAAAAAAAAAAAAAAAAAAAAAAAAAAAAAATTAGTGTAAGTTTCAGTGTAGTGGTGCAGTTGATTGTATTGTGCATAACTATTAAAAAAATTAAACGCGATTCCAAGAGTCGAAAATTATCAGATTATTTGAAGGATATTAATTTCAGTTTGACTGGAGATATGTATTTTCTTTTGAAGAATACTTTTTTTTAAAAATCTTTGCAAGGTATTCATTACCAGTGTCCTAAAAATTACTACACTCTATTCAGTGTAATAGCTATCCTAGCTGCTGTTTCTAGTTGTAATATTTTACCGCAGCGTGTGCGATAGTGTTAGTGTAGTAAGCTACTGGGTGACTCTCTTGGTTATTCCTCATCAGTGTTTATCATAGTATATCGTCTATCATGTTTTTGTCAACAGTATATCATTTTATAAATTTAGCATTCATGTAATTAATTACATGGCAGATTCAGTCGGCAGCAAATGAAAATAACAAATAATAAATGAATCATTTTTACATTGTACTTGATACAAGTAGTCGGTCGCATATAAGGAGAGAGTTTTGTAATTTGTTCGGATAACTGTCGAGATAGTCTGTTACAACACTTGTCGAGATAGTTCTGTTTACAACAGCATAGCTCTTAAAGTAAATCGACTATAAAAAATTGTTTTCTCATTAAGTATTACTGTAAAATATAAATACCAAAAATTTAATAAATTAAATTTTTAAGAAATTATGAAAAATTGTACTAACAAGGCTGGCAATACAGTTCGACACTACAAAACTAATACGATGGTCGGCACTAACTAATCTAATGTAATTTTACAACTTACATAGAACAAATTTCGCTTGTAAGGTCGGTAGACTGGTGTAGCCGGGAGGCTTATCGCACCAGATAGCGAATCAATCGGACGATAAAGTCCGGGACCCAGCTAGACCGAAATACTTTTTTCACTTTAAATATTATTCATTTATTTAATTCTATCGCTAACGTTGCGTCACAACATAGCAACTACAATAACATTTTTTTTTTGTTGGGGGGGGGGTTGATTTTGCTAAAAATGATTTTTAATTATTGATGCGACTATAAATAAAAGCAGTAAAAAAAAAGTTATTTTAATTTTTTGTGTAGAAATTATTTATCCTATAATCTGTTTAAGATTGAATTTAATAAAATAAATACGGCACTGAATTCGAGAAAATTGTCATTTAGGCTGCTAGACAAGCCCAAATTTATTTATTAGTTAGGGGAAAATGCAGCAAATCTCTTAGTACTAGGCAACGTCAATAAAAATATTATAATTATTTTTCTTACCTTAACCATAGGAGATTTTTGATGGTAGGTGGACCCAACTAGTACCCATAATACGTGTAAAAGTTTTTAAAAAAAAAAGCTGGAACATATACCAAATGGGATAAATAACGCAATAGTAACGATTCATGGATCGGAGAAATAATTTGTAGATACTTTACCGAACATCAGAGAGTAAGAGGAGAAAATATAGAAATAGAGATTTAGAGATATTATATTATTGCGGAATGCATAACAGTGGTAGATGCGATAGAGTTTTGGCCCATTGTCAAACTAATCTTAGAAGGAGAAAAAGTTAGCTAAATGAAATTGATGAATCTCAAAAAAATCATTTAATATTATGAATACAGGTATGTATACAATATCTTAATTTTAAGTAAAAATATGGAAAATAACAGTTATTTACAATTTATATATGAATCAGGAAATATAACTGAAAAAGAGAAGCAACTTTTAAAACCAGAAAGTAATGAGATAAAAATGTATTTTTTCCGGATGTTCTTTAATTTATATAAATGTAAGAAACAGTATATGAATTGAATGTAAAAAGTGACACCCTAATAAGTATGCAAAGAGAGTAAATAAAGATATTAATAATGATTAAATGATTCACTTTTAAATTACATGGAAATTATTCTTCGAGAAGATATTTTTAAAGCTAATTATATAGTTCCTTCTTCATTAGCATTGGTTTTAAATGTAATTGAAATTCAACAAATGCAAATGCAGTTCAAAATTTATAAATTAGTTTCTTAAAAATCAGATGAAAGAATATTTTTCATGTAATTTAAAAATGAGTCTTTAATAACTTTTAATATTGTTAAAATATGTTATCAAGTTCCTCATGGTGATCCATGAAATAATGATATTAAAATTTTTTATAAAAATATTTATCTGAGCTATTAATAAATTAATTCTCAAGATGTTATCCTTTTAATGTACTAATCCTTTAATGAATGTAGTATATGTACAGAATAATAATTCTATTTATTTATAAGAAGAAAAAAAACAGGCGATACCTATGAGTTATTATGATAAATGGTAATTAATTTTGATGTACGTAAAAAATGCTCTATTTGACCGGGTCTCGAACTCGGAATCCCTAAATATAATGTAGATAATATACCACTCCCAATATTGCTAAAAGAAGAAAAAAAATTAAAAGTTGTAATTTTGTCGAACTTCGGCAAATTTTTTAGAAAACTGACCCCAAAGGAAATATTTACTTACCCCACTCCTCTCTTTTTTTCTGTTTATCTCCGGAACTACTGTAAGATATTACTTCAGAGGGTTAATGAAGATGATATATATGAATGTGAGTGAAGTCTTGTACAATCTCAACTGGAGTGATTACTTGTACAATCTCAAGTGTGATTACTTGAAGCACAACCACCAAAGAACATCGATACCACGATCTAATATTCAAATCCGTATAAAACCTCTACTAGGATTTGAACTTTAGAATTCTTGACTTCGAAATCAGCTGATTTGCACTGATTTACCCTACTCCTGGAATATATTGATTTCAACCAAACGATTGTCCGATCAAACGATCAAATTGCCCGATATACATGAATCTGAAAATTTCATCAAAATCGGTTGATCCAGTTATTAAGCTTCAAATACGCCAACAAACCTACATAATTACGTACAAATATATTCCCTTTTTATGTTTTTGGGGCTCCCTAGATCATGAAATGTCGAGAAATGCAAAAACACCATGTAACAACGAGCTTAGAGTGGCGACGATTATTTCCCAACATTTGGATCATGTTTATGCTTCTAAGAGATGACTAATCATGATGTGGTACTGCTTTAGAGAACAAAGTACGAATAGCAGTAACGTGCGGGCTGATCATCTTATCTTGCCGCTATGTGGCGACTACTGTAAACTAAGAGAGCTGGACATTTGTCCCTATCTTTGACAATCAAATTTTCGTCTGGCTCAGGTGGGACAGGCGATCGGGGTTTGTTGTACTATCTAACCAAATGACATTATCCGATTACTAATAAATTACACATTTGTAAATAAAACACAACAAACAATACAATAACTAGTATACTAGACACAACAGTTGGAGAGGGACAAATTTTAAGTTCACATTTTTTAGCCAACAATGTCTACAAGTTTGAAAATTCTAACTTTGGAGAACCAAAACTGTTGACCATTAAAAATATTTAATCATTAATAGCTTCGTAGATATTAGTTTTATCGAATTAAGTTAGAAAAAATATTAAGCCTTTTACTGTGAACAAATTAACATCTCATTGGCTAAAATCGATAGATAACATTGTTAATATGAATCGCAAAAATTATACAGTCGAACAATTTTGTTCTTGTTCTATTATTACTAAAAATATAAATTATTTCAGTACTATTGCTTTTGTTTAATGTAGGGTCAAACATTTTCTGTACACGTTTGTGGTCGGTTCTTTTCTGCTATTCTCCTTCCAACTATCTAACCTCATTTCTGTTATCGACCCCTAATTTAGCTTATAATTTTGATTTATTAAATTTACGAAAAAATTGTAAATAATATGTGGTAGATTGTTGAAGGTTTGGTAAATAAAACGATCGGAAGTGCGGGAAAGAAAACAAAAACTACATTTATGTTACCGTATATAGTGGTTGTAAAAACTAACTCTTGAAAATATTAGAATGAAATTAAATAAAATTATAACTTATATGTCCAAAAAGCACAATGTTTTCCAATATTGCTTAAGTGGGTTTTTACTGTATTTCATGATCTTTTTGCCGTTACAAGAATTCACAGAGATAGCTGTCAAGTAAACGTCCTTGTTTCTCTCTTTAACTGTTTAGCCTCCGGAACTACCGTAAGGTATTACTTCAGAGGATGAAGTGTATGAATGTGAATGAAATGTAGTCTTGTACAACCTCAGGTAAACCATTACTCAGAAGTGTGGTTAATTGAAACCTAAAACGTGTTTTTTGTACCACATTTATGCTTCATTTTGCTCTTCGCTAAATCCCGCACTTCTTCGATAGATTGTGTACGTGCTCCGGTTAGAAAATCGATGAAACTTTAAGAGTGATTGACTATAATATGATCGTAAATTTTGTTTAAGTTACGTTTACCTTGAAAGTTGCGCAATTATCAGACATTATTACGGATAACTGTGGATTAATGATCCACAGTTATTAGCAATAGTGCTTCGTCTTTTCTGTCGTTCACAGTAAACCAAAAACACTCATGTGTTTCCCAGAAAATTCCTCTAAAAACTCACTGTTTTTTAATTAGCCATCCTACATTGGACATCCTGCTTAGAAACAGTGATTCGATTAATTCTACTTTTTATCCTTCATAGATAATTACGTGGTTTTCCGATAGTAATTTATGACACAAAATTCTTTTAAATAATTGTTCCAGTCAACAGTGATATTATAATTTACTTGAAGCTCTCGTTCACAGAAAAATATGAATTCTTTTCATTTTTCTTTTTTTCTCTTCATCGCCGTTCTTCCCCGCCCCGTGACCGGACCCGCAACTAAGCATATCTCAGTCTCGGGGGGTCTTGATTTTCCTGCCGATCAACTCTCTTAACGGTCGCTCACGGTCGTTCTTCTACATCAACAGCCATTCTCCATATCCCATCGGACAGTCATTTTCGTTCGATTCTTGCGTTCAAAGAAACAGGAGCAGAGGAATCCCCGTGCTTCCTCACCGTAGCCCATCCCCAGAAGGGATGGTTGAAGGTAAATTCATATACCTTCAACCTATAATAACTTAATGACAAGAATGACGACATGAAAGTCCACTGTAGTAGGTAAGAGAAAAAACCTAACTCTTGTTTATCGAACTAATATTCATCTTTATAATTCCGTTTCAAATGTCCAGAAAAGATATTGAAAAACAGGAGTGATGGGAGGGTAACGGAAAAGAATCCTTTGATCTTATGCTTCGATAAATGTAGAAGAATTTTGAAAACTCTATATATTTTTAAAGTTATAATAAGAAGAAATGGATAGGGAAAATATTTTTGGTAGATTTTTATAAAGAAAAATATTAGGTTTTTGGATCATACATTAAAATATTCAGGTATTGTAAATTTGGAGCGAGGAAGTTAAAAATTAACCGAACAGATAACGGAGAATATTCATGCAATATATTTTTTTGCTGATTAGCATACCCAGATAGGTTGATGAATATAATTAAATTAGTTAAATGAAGTATCTTTAGAAATAAAAATTAATTTATTGTTACTTTACTGAATGTATATATTTGTATCATAATCTATTTTAAATTAGGAATTATTACATTCATGTAATTTTTACTTACGTGAATACAAATAATTTATAAAAGATTTATATGTAGTTTATTTATGTATAATTGTTTATTTTCATTTCAACAATACTACATTACAATATGCGGTTAACCATGACATCAGTTCTCGATTGTTATTATTTATTTTATATAACATAAAATGGGCAGTACGGATATGAACCAAAATAAAATTCACTCTTCAAATGTAAAACAATTCAAATGAAAATGTTTCATCGTCAAAATTATCATTATATATGGAGTGAAAATAATTTGTTTGTCGACCTCAAAAATTTTCTATGGAATTTAATATATTATTATAATACAAAAGCCTTTTAAAGTGTATAAAGCCATAAATTTAAAACGAACTAAAATTAAAATATGGAATAAATGTTGTTCAGCAATATATATATTTATGCAGAGTATTGTTATTTTTTTTTACATTTAATTTTAATTTTCCGTAACATAAAAGAAATTGTTTGAATTAAATTTATTACGTTATAAACGATTATTATTACTTATGTTTCATTTAAAATTACAACTTTTAGAATTTAAGTTAAATTGTTGGAATATAATCAATTTTTATATTTCTGTTATACAGGTGATTAACGAAGAAGGTAAAAAACTTCTGGACATAAAAAAAAATATGTATTTTAACATTGGTTGACAAACATTTCGTTAGCAAGAGTCGGCAACGAAAGATTTCTCTCTGGTTTCCGCGTCTTGAATAAAACTTAGAAAGACAGTAAGTTTTGGGACCCATATTTACTGATTTTTTTTATGAAATCTGTCTTAAAATTTGAAATATTTAATTCTGTATTTATAGCAATTCCTCAACTGAATGGAGACAACATTGTTTCCAAAAAAAGGAAACCCTTTCTTAGAAAGGGAAAGTTTAAATCTGTCAATTTGTCCATTTTCCCTATTTCTTATAATCTTTTTTATACGACTCGAGTAAAGCATCTGTGCAAGTAGCAATAATTCGAGTTCGTTTTCTTTTGAAAGAAGTAATTATCTGTATCAGTTGGCTTCAGTGTTGAATAGATTGAAAATGTAAGGCTGAATATTATTTTCATTTCAATATACTTGGGATAATCATATGTAGCAGTCGTTTTGTCTCGATAAAGAAGGCGATGGGAGACCCCATTATTGTTACTTACCTTAATAAAGTAAACCTTGCATGGTATGCTTATTATCATTAAAAATTATTATTCATTTTATGGAGGGAGTTTTTCTTTTATCAGTTTCAGGTCTGTTAGAAATAATAGATCTTCTACAATAGAAGCCAAGGAGAAATTAATGGGAAAAAGCTGCTAAATATCTTTTCTTTTGTAAAGAATATTACAATTAATACCAATACTAATAACACTGGTCAACAAAGTTCTTATCACAAAGCAACTAAGTTGACACTCTAAAAACACTTTTTTTTGCTGATTTCAAAAATCTGATTTTTTCTATCACCTTCTGTTTTGTTGTTATTCCCATTTATCATTACATAATATTGTTGTTAACTTTTAGTACAACAGAATTGTTATTTGTAATAGATTTTTATAGAGATTAGTTGTAACTGATTACATTAATTATGTTTGTACAGCAATGACTCATGCTGACTGTTGATTCAGAAATGTATCACTACTATGACTAATCATAAGAGTTGACAGTTTCAGGCAGTGTGGATTCTTATTTCAGTTAGTAAGCATTCAGATGTGTCTCTCTTTATCTGTTTAGCCTCCGGAACTACCGTAAGGTATTACTTCAGAGGATGAATGAGAATGATGTGTATTAATGTGAATGAAGTGTAGTCCTTGTACAATCTCAGGCCGACGACTCCTGAGAAGTGTGGTTAATTGAAACCCAACCACCAAAGAACACCGGTATCCATGATCTAATGTTCAAAT
>JAAAKQ030074875.1:0-15287 GCA_010016005.3 Zanna intricata | reverse complement strand
CCTTACGGTGATTATTGATTAATTTGAAAATGTGACGAGGGCTAATGACCACAGCAGTCGATGCCCATATAAAACAAGAAAAAAAAAAAAATGAAACCATAAATTTATAATTTAAAAATAATTCTGTTACTGTGGGGTGAGGAGAGTTAGAAAGCTGCGCACCTCATTATTGTTTCCTCTTTGCCAATATGAGTATTTTTAGAATATATTTTGTTTGAATAAATAATATAAAGAAAAGAAAAAAAAAAGGAGAAAGTATATTAACGATGTCCAAAATGAAATAGTACTAATAACCACGTTATATTATCAGTTTCATTACGAACGAGTTTTTAATGTTCTTTAAATATACGCTTTAAATATACTTTTATTGTTAAATATTTGTAAAAATATATTTACTGTTCATATATATATATATATATATATAAAGTAGGAAAGTAAAAATATTCCTCTCGTAAATGTGTTATCACGTAGAACGGAATGTCTTAAAGTTATGATTAACGCTTCCCACTTCATATTATTTATTCATTTTTCAAATTAAATTCGTATTATTCAATAAACATTATCAATAATAAAAGTTAAAGCGTGAATATAAATATGGCTTTATTTAGTAGTATAGTTATCAGAAAAAAATTTACATAAATTCTAGGTTGTTAGCTGCTCTCTTTATCTGTTTAGCCTCCGGAACTACCGTAAGGTAGACTTCAGAGGTTTTCTAGACGAGTGTTGGGCCAGACCCGATTTTTGTAATGCTTGTGGAGTACGATTGTGTGTGTGGGCGTTTCCTCTTTTCTGAAGTAATGCGTTGTGAGCAGTTTCAGGAGGGGGATGCAAAAGATGGTGGTTTAGTCGGTGGTGCGCAGGAACACTTACGCATATAATCATGTCTTGCGGAACCTGTTAGTGACCTCGACTCTGCCCGGGTATGTTTTTTTTCCGGGCGTCTGTAAAACGGATTCCTCCCCTCGAAAAAAAAACCGATTTTTTGGACTTTTTTACTTGTATAAAGTTATATACTTATCAGGCAAATTACAAATTTACCGGTAAATTTGTAGTCTTGAATAAAGTAATGGTCGACTACTCCCGATATATGTCGTTAATTGGATCTGAACTACCAAAGAATACTGGTATCCACGATCTAGTGTTCTTTCTTTTTCTGTTTAGCCTCCGGAATTACCGTAAGGTATTACTTCAGAGGATGAATGAGGATGATAAGTATGAATGCGAATGAAGTGTAATCTTGCACAATCTCAGTTTGACCACTCCTGAGAAATGTGATTAACTGAAACCCAACTACCAAAGAACACCAGTACCCAAAATCTAGTATCCTAGTTATTTTTATACTGATCTGAAAACTAAAATGTTGAATACTAAAAAGATAATTGAAAAAATAAAAAAAAAAGTTGTTAGCTGCTGTGTAAAAGTAAATATGTAAAAAATACTATGTATAATACAAGTACACTACATCTTTACAATACAATATAAAATTCATAGAAAACGATAACCAAGAACCATATCTCTATACGTAAAACATATCTTTTCTGAAAGACTGACTGCCTGTTGACTCTTAAACGCACATTTCAAACCATTTAAACTAGTAGATAAAATACACTGAATTACATTTACATTATTTTTATAAATAAACACCGCTAATTAAGGATTTCTGAAAATTCTGTCTATCAAACTGTGAATCATCATCAATGATTCACAGTTTGTGAATTACTTCCATGTCTGGAGTTGGTGACCCGATTCATAACCCTCTGATAATTTCTCACCATAGGTCACGATCCTCTGCCATTCGAATCTATGCGTCTAACGTTTCTTCAGTCACCTCTTCAATTTGGTCAAGCCATATTTTCAGCGGTTTTCTTGTGATCTATTGCCCTCGATTTTTTCCCTCGATGATTAGCTTTTCAAGATTTTCACCAGGCCTACGGACTTTATGACTGAAAAAGCGGAAAATTTGCTGAAGCATATTGCGGACAACCTCCTCTGATATGATGACATAATGTCCTGATATGTCCTTTGATATATCCTCGGACTATAATGTTTTATGTAATAAAATGATGTTAATATGGTTATAATTATTATTATTGAAATTTTTATAATTAATTAATTCATAAAATAGGATGATCCAGAAAGAGAAAAAATAATTTAGGACTGATTCTAGAGCTTGAAATTATAAAAAAAAGTTTACAAAAATATATTTCCGATTATTAACAAATTACATTTAGTGAAAATTTTCATCGGGA
The DNA here is from genome assembly GCA_010016005.3 of Zanna intricata. Classification (NCBI taxonomy): domain Eukaryota; kingdom Metazoa; phylum Arthropoda; class Insecta; order Hemiptera; family Fulgoridae; genus Zanna; species Zanna intricata. The sequence goes on along the minus strand of JAAAKQ030074875.1, from coordinate 13,038 downwards.
TGCAGCTTCTCCTGTGAAATAAGGTTATAATAAATTTTTAAGGTAATAATATATAGTGGGTTTATTAGTGGGTAATTGTTTCTTACGTTTTTTGACCCAAAAATCGAATAAAATAAGTCCCAGAACTATATCTCCCGTACCTTTCATGAAACATAACTTAAAACTGAAAAATTTGGTGATTTTGAATAATTAAGCTGCAGTTGAGAATAAAACACACAAAAATACAACATGACTTGATTCTAAATAAAAATTAAACACAATAAAAATTACGACAAAAAAAACTAAACCGCATAAGTTTTGTTATTAACATATAACCAAAATTATATAGGCCGGCCTCCGTGGCGGAGTGGTAGCGTCTCGGCCTCTCATCCGGAGGTCCCGGGTTCGAATCCCGGTCAGGCATGGCATTTTTCACACACGTTACAATTCATTCATCTCATCCTCTGAAGATATACTTAACTGTGGTTCAGGAGGTTAAACAAAAAAAAAAAAAAAAATTATATGACCATGAATATATTTACATTAATTTGAAGGCATATAAATTAGTAATGCCAACGCTATTTTTCAAAACTCTAAATTTATTGAAAAAACAAAAATTTTATTATTATATTAATTAATTAATTATATATATTAATATTATATATTAATTTTTATAATTTTATTATTACTGAACAATTACAAATTTTCTGTATTTTTTTTAACAATAAAGTTCATTTTTTTTACTTTATCATACATAGTAAAAGACGTATTGTGATCGTGAAAAATCTCAGTTTTCAGATATCAACAAAAATATCCATTTTGAAAATCCGTGAATCAATTTTGACTAGTTTCAGCGTGACTTATTTATCTAACTCGCATAACTCAAAAACAATTATATCCGCAGGATATTGAAATCTTGGACTTAGAACTCTTATAACATCTAGTTGTGCACCACACCTTTTTTATTAGCTGGAGTGATAAGCCCTCATTTAGAGGTTTTCAACGATATATCATAAGTGAACTTATTTAAATTGGTTCCAGTGTTACAGTCAAATGAAATTTTAAATAATGAAATATTTGGATCTTACACGGAGAAGGCACATCGATTCGAATCGGACATCTCCTTTTATTAACTTTTTTTTTTTTTTTTAATTTAAATAAACTGATTTATTAATAATTATTAACCACTGATAAAAAACTAAAATAAATAATAATTCAATGAAAAAAAAAAAAAGAAGAAAACATATCAGTTATTAATGAAATAAAATTTTAGCTATTTTTCATTTTAAAGAATGTGTATATTAAAAGGCGTACAAGGAAGTCCACATCAGATTTTTTTATAGTATTTATAACAATTTTATTAATTTTCTCAGAATTAAATTCTACGCAAGTTTTGATAATAGAACTATGTATTTATTAGTCGTCCAGCAGATACCGGTGTACTTTGGTGGTTGTGTTTAATTAAGCACGTACCTCAGGAATGGTCAACCTGTGTCTACACTTCATTTACATATTATTTCAATAAGCTGGGGAGGTTGCTTATTGTTTACTTGTTGAACAGACTACAACGTACACATTAGGAAAAAAAAAATTAGATATTTAACAAAGTTATTGTAATTCAAATCTAAAAAAAAGGCACCGAAATTCTCTATTTTACATTATATATCGTGAAAATTACGGAATATATAATTTTCAGACTTATTTTATTCAATTTTTCGGTCAAAAAACATAGGAATCAATCAAGTTTACTTCTTACATAACGCCTTATAAATATCAGTATGATCTCATTTCACTGAAGGCAACTGAAATCTGGGAAATAATTTCTTCTGGTTGTAATTCGATAATAAAGGGGGGTTTCGGAGATTTGTATATATTTTACTTAATTCAAGCTCTAGAATCAGTCCCCAAATTATTCTCCTTTTTTTCCTGAACCATTCTGTATTATGAATTAATTAATAATAATCATAATTAAAACCAAATTAACATCATTTTAATACAGTAAATATTGTAAAAATCTCAACATAAAACTAAACGAAAACAGAAGGTAATACAAGATATATAATGGAAGTTTTATCCTAATTATAAAAGGGTCAACATTCAACTAACGTTAATCAAAAAAACCCATTTTAGAAAAAGCAGGAATAAAAACAAAAGACTAAACGAAAGATTTAGCTAGACGACGATCTCACCAAATGTTAATTTTAATCTTGCTAATGGAACTTTTAATAATAATGATCAGAAATTTATACCTAACTGTTCCTTTTGTTAATGGCTTTTGTTTTTTTTTTTTTTTTTTTAATCTTCCTTGCAGTATTTTTACAATGTATTGTCAATTACCTTAAATGTTTAGTAAATTGCATTATGTTAGTTTAACCTGTTTATTTTTTTAAAAATTAAGTTTTTTTTTTAAATTGTTACAAACCAAAGGTTAAATCACTGGGGAAAAAATTATAAAAGTATGTACAAGCTTCTTATAATTAAATATTAAAAAATATTACAAAAGTATATAGGATTAATTGTAGTAACGCGTATTTAAATTTTAAAAATACGAATATACGGGTATTTAATTAATTAAAATTTTATTTTACACAAATACTTAAAAAAAAAAACTACTTAATAATGTATTTGAATTAAATTATAATTCAATAAAGGTTTCTAAATAAGTTTTTGATGAAAAATAATTCAACTCCTTTGATAAAAATTCTACATATATCTGCTTCATCAAACCTAGTTACCTAATGTATATTTTCATTGCTTGTAAATAAAAGATGCCAATTTACACAAATTTTTTTGTTGTTCTGATTATTTAACTTAAAAGTAGTTTATCACTAACGCCACCGCTCTAAATATTATTACCAATATTCTACTGGATTTAATTATCTACATTAACGGAGTAGTCAACCCAAAGAAAACCCCCAAAAAAACATTTTATGGAGATTCTTTTGTTTGCATTATTTTTATATATTAGATTTGAATCTAGTACACCTAAAATAAAAAAATAATCTAGTAATCTAGTATAGGAATGTAAAATATAGGAAACCAGAATGAAACTTTGTAGTAGATTCATGATAGCCTTAAGGTCAATGTTTTTTTTGCCTGAAGCAAAGACTGTACGGTCCGATCTTCTTCCAGTATGCAACCGTAAATGGTATCGTTTATAAAGTCATATTTCTGGATTTTAGGTTACATTCAATTTCGTAAAGGTCCTAATAGGGTTGGATTTTTGGGTGTATTACAACCCTTTGGAGATGCTTTGAGGTTATTTAGAAGGAGTTTTATTTTGTTTCTTTTGGGAATTATTTGATTTATTTCTTTGTTCCTATTGGGGTTAGTTATTTCTCTTTTATTTTGACTTTTGTTTCCTTTTAGTTTTAATTTTGTTGGATTTGTTTATGGCTTATTTATTTTTTTTATGTTGTTCTGGCATTGGTGTTTATATTATTATGGTTGCTGGATGGTGTTCAAATTCTATATACTCTTTTTTGGGTTGTATGCGTAGAATTTCTCAGAGTATTTCTTATGAAGTTGTTTTTTTTTTCTAATTATTTTTTGTTTAATTATTCATTGTGAATCTTTTAACTTAGTTGATTTTTATTATTTTCAGTTTGATATCTGATTTGTTTTTTCTTTTCCTTCAAATTCAAACTCATTTCTTTGCTTTTCGTTGTATTTTCTGCATAAAAATTTTATTACTATAAATAAACAGCTGTTAAAAATTCTACCTAATAAACAAAGAACTAAACGAAAGCAGAAATGAAAGCAGTTAATCAAAAAATTACAATTACTGGTTCGGAATATGCTCGCTTTGTGTTTGGTTTCACGATTTGTAGTCAGCACAACAATTCAACTGATTTTCGTACAGAGTACGGTAGAACGTCTCCTAGCAGGCATAAAAAATTTAATCTTGACACCAAATTTTGAGACGGATTGTTCTATTAAACAGACAAAATCTATAGAACGCTCATAGGTCCCTGAAGCTGCTGTAGAAAACTCAGAGAAAGTTTTCCACGTAGTCCGATGACATCAACTCGACGTGCGTAACTTGAGACTGGCATTCCACAAATGTTTGGCAAATATTACGTAAACGACCGCACTTGAAGCCATACAAACTAACTGTGGATCAAATAATACGCATGACAACAAAGTTGTTCCGCTGCAGGTTTGTTTGGAAACGATGGATAGAATTGGAGACTACAATAACTTTTAAACAGTGCAATTTTTAATGATGAGTAAACGTTTGACATCAGTGACAAGATAACCACCTATAGCTGCCGAATATAGGAAAACCCGAATGAAACTTTGCAGTAGATTCAAGACAGCCTTAAGGTCAATGTTTTTTATGCCTGAAGCAAAGACTGTATGCTCCGATCTTCTTCCAGTAGGCAACCGTAAATGGTATCGTTTATCTGGAGATGCTTCAACATTTTATAATTCTTCGGTTAGACAATGATGACCAAGATGGACGCCATTAGTATCAGAAATACAGGACACCACTTCACTACATACTAAAGTACGAGATTTATTTTTAATATCGATTCCCAGCTCGATGGGAATCCAATTGCACAGCCAACTCGCTCCTACATTTGATCCCGAAGATTTTTCTTGTGAGGTTTCATTAAAGATCGGGTTTATGTACCAATTTTGCCTACTAATTTTGTTGAGCTAAGACTTTGAATTAACGCCACAACTGCAAAGGTAACGCCCGATTTGCTGGGGACATTCTGAAATAAAATCAACTTCAGCTGAGATGTATGTCGCATTACAAATGGAAGCCATATTGAACCAAAGTGAATGCTGGGTGATAAACTTGAATTGCTTTTCTACGAAAAGAGACCTCAATCAAATCTGTAAGTAAATTTTAATAAGCTTTTAAAGTTGTGAAGTCTTTTTGCTTCACCTAGTACGTTCCCGGCATTAGTTATTAATCTTATATATTGGAAAAATAAAGATACAAGAAAATAAAAAAAAAAAATTAATTCAAAATATCGATATTTCTAAACTGTGATCCCCACCCACAATATTGCCCTCCCTAAGTATTATTTTGGGCTCAGTTACACTACTAATTTGCCTAGGATGATAAAAATAAATAAAAAAATATGCAATGAATAAAATGATAGCTTTTTTTTTAGTTGGAGAAGGAGGAATTTTTTATTAAAATTTATTAATAAAATGGTAACATAAACATGCACGATTGTACTGCGCTTGATAAAAAGAATTGGGTTATGTTTGCAAAACTTTCAGAAAATTGACTTCTAAAACTATGTACTCACTCTCGAGAGATATTCACTCCAAAACTACGAAAAAAATTGCCTCTTATACACGGTCTCTACATAGAATTTAAAAAAAATCGATATATAAATTTAAAAAAAATAGCTACAAATTCGTTATCAGCTTTTTATTTCTACTTGATGAAATTCTCTACAGAAACTCGAAGCTTGTGCGTAGGAATACGAAATTTAATTTTTGTAGTTTACGAAAAATGCCGTGCCTGACCGGGATTCGAACCCCGGACCTCCAGATTAAATGCCGAGACGCTAAAACTTGCGCCACGGAGACTGGCAAATTAATAAATACTTTCAGATACACAAATTATTTTTAAAATATAAAAAGAAAAAACGAACGCACGCATGGATCCGCACTTCCCCCTTAGCGCATGCACACACCACACACACATATAATTAGGGAATGTAATGTAAAGGGAGGGAAATATTACTGTAAAAAGAAGATAATGACTGAATTGGATCTGAGAAACAAAATAACTATAAGAAAGTAAATATCTCTAATCTCTAAAAAGGTTAAAGTGTAAAATGGTTAAAGATGAGTCGACTGAGACGCACAAAGACTGTATTGCAGAGAAATAGAAATTATTTAAGGATATGAGTTTTAAAGTGCGTAATTTTCCAGAATGATGACTTTTCCCAGAAACAAGCTTTAATGATAATAATAATAAAATTTTAAAAGAACATAAAATTAACAATTAAATGAATGAGCGATTTCGCATTAGTCTATGCGATTTAACCAATGTCATTTGATGTAACTTACTCTAGTGTAGGAATTTAGTTAAACAGATTCCGCTAACTACCTCACAATCAACGTTAAGCTTTCCTAAAGCTGAAACGTAAAGCAGTTTGATAAGGATAAATGGATTCAATAGAGCTTTGTGCACTAGAATACTAGGAATCTATTCTTACCAGCAGTTGTAGTTCTATAAGTAAATGTTAGTTTATATTATGAAAGATTAAAATTATATTTATCTTATTAAATGTAGACTAAAAAGAATGCTGATATAAAAATACTAATCAAATTGTAGATCTTTCCTTTTTTTAATTCACATTTCTGATTAACTAAAATCATTTGTTATTATGATTCATATCATTTATACATGTGTACCATAGTGACCCCGTACGTATAAAAAATATGACGAAATATAAAAATAAATATTTGAAAACTATAACAATACATTATTCTTATTTTTTAGGGTGTTTCTTAGAATTTAAAAATGAAATTATGTATTTTCTTAGAGGGTTTTTAAATAAAAATACTGTGTTTACTACCCTAGTTATATATTCGTACTATATAGCTACCCTGTATAAAGAAAATCTAGAGTTCTAAGGTTAGAATTCTTGTCAAAGCTTTTATATGGATTTTATATAGAATTTATATTTATTTTAATATTAGACTGTGGATATCGGTGTTCTTTAAGGGCTGGTTTTCAATTAACCATACCTCAGGTCGATTTAAGACTGTAAAAGACTACCCTTCTTTTACGAGTATATTCATACATATCATTCTCGTTCATACTGTAAAGTATTACCATAGGTGGTTCCGGAGGCTAAACAAAAAAAGAAAAAGTGGTAGCGAAGATACTCTCTGATAGTGTTCGAACTGATTTAAAAATGTACAAAGGGGGTGATGGATAAAAAGCAATTTTTTTTCTGTTTGTCGTTTATGCATTTTAATTCACATCCTTGTACTTTATTGTACTAAATGATTGTATGATTTCATTACATTACTATGCCACATTGCCTATGTATTTGTACAACTTAATTCAGGGATGAGGATTAATTATCCTAATTTTTTTTCTTAGCATTTATCATTTTGATTGATATTCTCAGAGAGGAGAATAAATCTTTATAAAATTTTGTATAATGACCACTGATTGCTATAACCATTGATGTCGTGCGAGTAAATGTGGCAGTCAAGAGGATGGTGGAATACGGTTCTCATAAATCTCGTATTTCAAAATTTTATTCGAAGAGAAGAAAAATTTTTTTTACATAATTTTTAAAAATAAATAGTTTACTATTCCACGTAATTTTCCTCCTAAAAAATAGTCTATCAAGCCCTTGGTAGACACAGTTACCAGTATTGTACTTTCTTGTACGAAGTACAAGGAAGTACTGTAATCGCAAAAAATTTCAGTTTTCAAATTTCAACGGAAATATCCATTTTGACCATCCCTGAATCCATTTTGACTACTTTCAGTATGACATCTACAATATGATGTCTGTAAGTACGTACATACGTATCTCGCATAGCTCAAAAACGATTAGCCGTAGAATTATGAAATTTTTGATTTAGGATTGTTGTTACATTTAGTTATGCACCTCCCCTTTTGAATGCAATCGCCTGAACCAAAAGTGTCCAAAAAAGCCCAAAATCCCAAAGAATTTGGATGTTGGTCTTCTTCTTAACTGCAGTAATAAACCCTTATTCAAATCTTTTCAATGATATATCATATTATTGGTACTTATTTTCATTGGTTCAAGAGTTACAGTCAAATAAAATTTTAATTAATGAAATATTTGAATCTCACATGAGAAAGGCACATTGGTTCGAACCCGACTTAATATGCATATATTTTTTTCAGTTTTTTTTAATTTAATATTTATTTAATTATAATTAACCCATGTCTTAATTAACAGTCTTTATAATGACTGTTTCGTAATAAATAGTAATTCAATTATAATTTTAAAAAAATGAAAAAACAGAAGTTTTTTCTTCTAAACAGAATAAAATTTTATGTACTTTTAAAAATGTGTATGTGTAATTTAATATGCATCATTACATATATTCATATAGAATAGATTTCGTGAAACATCTGATTATTTAATATTATTGAAAATTATAATTTAGATTCGCATTATTTTTGGATTTTCGTAAAAGGAAGTTATGTTGTGTCCACATCAGATTTTTTCTTTTTATGTACAGAGGAAAATTCATCGAAGGGGGAAAATCTATCAACTTTTAAGTAAATGGTAAGATTGAATTTTTTTTTTAATTATCTTTAAATTATAGATATAAGAGAAGATTATAGATATAATAAATTACTATTCCTTTTTTTTTGTAGTAAAACTTTATTAAAAACTTGTCAACCTAAAAATATATATAAAATTGAAAAACACTTTTCTCCAGAAAACTAGAAATAACATTTTTTTATTATGGTAACACTTGTATATAATTTTCTTCCTTTATTTTTTATGTTTCTGCTGTAGATCAAGTGAACAAAAATTATTTACGGCCGATAAAATTTCTATCAACTGGAATTACTAAATTTATTAACACACAATCCGGTTATTTTAGATTTGTTGAACATACTGAAAAAAATAGTTATTGATAAAAAGTCGATGCTTACAGTATTCAGGGATTTTTTAAATTTAAGATATATATGAAATATTTTTTTTCTGCTGCTATTAAAAAAAAACCTGACAACAAAGTTGTAGTCCTACATCTGTCGGTTGATTCTAATGCAAGGCTAAGACACATACAATTTAAAATATTCACCATTTTATTTAGATATAATATTTTTTTAGTTTATGTAATTCAATGATTATAACTAAATCGCGCGCGTATACCGTATTTAATTCGCGCGGATGTGGCGATATTATACTAACTGTGACGGTTGGCACTAACTAATGTAATTTCACAAATTACACAGAAAAAATTTCGCTTGTACAGTCAGCAGACTGGTGTAGCTGAAAGGCTTAACGTACCAAGTACCGAGTCAACCGGAAATCGAGATCGAGAGCCAGCCAAACCAATTCATTTTTTTAATTATACCACACACCTGTAACATCACAACATAGCAGACAATTACAACAGCATTTTTTGAGAGGGCGCGATTTAAAGTAAAGGTTATCTTGCTCTATAGCATCACCTCCTTGACCTTTTAAGTTGAAAATTTAATGACATCAATGTTCTATATATAAGAAATAATCTGACCAAGTTTGGTCAAAATCGGTCCATTACTTCTGGAAATATAAGGTGATTTAGAAGTCAACACCGAACAGTCCCACGTATATACGTACATAAACAACCTGAAAATTTCCTTCTGGTTTTTTGGGTTTCTTACGTGTCAATACGTTAAGATCTGGTGAAAACCGCATATGCTCATATTGTAATTGGAAATTACAATACGTTCCCTTTTAGAGCTATAGCGCTATTTAGACGGAAAAATAAAAGATTACTTAAATGGCCATTGAACTACATATCTCTTAATTTATTTAGGTTGCAATATTTTAAGCAATTAAGAAAAGTGATGCTTACCATCATTAAATGCCCATAAGTAATTTCATATTTCTGTTTATCTTTCTGCTATAAAATATATTCGGGGCCATATCGTCTACTGCTAACACGCGTAATGGATATATAATTCTGTCATATTTCTTTTGCCCTTTGATTACATCAATTTTGCGTTATTTCATCTACATTTACTCTAGAAAAATTAGAAAAATATCAAAAAACTTATTGTAATTAAGCAATAAATTTAAGAGTTTTTCTAAATAGTTTTTTTAAATATATTTTTAACAAAATATTTTAAAGAAATATTATATTTTCTAATCACGTAATGTTTTTTTTTCTAAAAAAAAATTTCTGTAGGAAGTCAGTTATATATGAGTCAGACCAATATACGTTAAGTAAATATTTTTTTTTAAATCACTTTCATTTATTTCATCAAATTAAAAAAATTTTTGATCTTTAAAACAAATCTTTATTATCACTCAAGACAATTTTTTAAAAACTCATATTAAACAAATGAAACGATAGTAAAGATAACATTCTATTTTGTTTCAGAAATATTTGAAAAAAATTTTTTTTTAATTTGATATGGAAATCGCATGACTTCCTTGTACTCTAATTAAAATTCATATACAAATTTTTTCAAAATTAAGATTACATACAATTTTATTTCATTAATAACTTCTGATATTTTTTCATACATAAATAAATATATTGTTATTAATGAATTATTATTTATTGTAAAAATCTTATTACAATAGGTTTATAATTATTAATAAATCAATATATCTAAATTTTAAATAAAAAATTTAATTAAAAGAGGAGATGAATTTGGATCTGAACCGATGTACCTTACCAAATATTTCATTAATTAAAATTTTCTTTCACTATAACTTTGAAACCAATTGATATAAAGTGGGTATATCGTGCAACTTGGTACATCGTTGAAAACCACTCCATGAGGATTTATTACTGCAGTTAAAACTCCAACATTTTTTTTTTGGATTTTGGGTTTTTTCTATTGCAATTAAAAGGAGAGATGTACAACTAGATGTTACAACAACAATTCTAAATCAAAAATTTCAATATTCTACAACTAATCGTTTTTGAGTTATGCGAGATACATATGTAGGTACAGACGTCATGCCGAAACTAATCAAAATGGATTCAGGGATAGTCAAAATGGATATTTCCTTGAAATCTTAAAAACCGAAATTTTTCGTGATTACAATACTTTGTTTACTTCGTACAAGGAAATAAAAATGACTTTTAAAGAAATCTCCTATTTAAACATACTAAAAAAAAAAAAAAGAAGTATGGCGCGTGCTCTCATTATAAAAACGTTGTACATGAGAGCTCACCCCATGCTTTTCTTTTCAGTCATGCTTAAATAGACAATTTTCTTCTAAGTAATTTTTTATTGTAATCTTGTAAACAATTTTTTATTTTTTAGTACAAATTGTTTTTATTTGTTTTTTTTTGAACAGAAGCATGTTTTTAAAATTTTTTTTAAATTTTTAACCGTATATATATTTTAACTTTGAAGTAGGTTTTAATTTGTAGTTTTTTTTCAATTCTTTAGCAAACAAAACAATATTTACATATATATTTATTCTCAATCATAACCAGTACAACTGGTTTCCATTCTTATAAATGATACCGATTATTTATAACAAAATCAGATGATTAGAGTCGATGAATTTTGGAAGGTAAATTTACATCAGTTATATTAAAAAATGTTTCAATAGCCACCTGATGTACTAATATCAAATGGACCCTTAAAATCGATTGCTGCATCTTATCGATTCAGCTCCCTTCCCATTATATTATACACAAACGTATATATACGTACAGGAGGCAAAATTCAACCCACCAGTCAGCCTTCTATAATATTTGAATAGACTACACAACTCCTCTACGTTTTACTGGAATGAACTCATCCAACAAGTGAACATCGCACAAACTTGTTACTGATAGCCAGAACAAAGCGATCAAAACGCTCAGAAAATTGTTAGAGAAAAGATAATTTTTTCACAAGACGAACGTGTTTTTATTCACGAGTCGTACTTTAGCACGCGATCAATACAAGAATTTTTTTGCAATAAGTACCGTGATAACCCAGAGCCACACAAGACATTAGTTTTGAAGTTAGTGGCTAAATTCAGAAAGGCAGGTTCTGTTAATAACAAGGAACGCAAAATATTGTTAACAGTATTGACTGCAGACACAGTCGTTAAAATTAAAGACCGATTAACTGCCTCGCCAATAAAACCAATTAGACGCTTGTCGACTAAAATTATTTTACCAAAACCAATCATTCATCGGGGGGAAACAAACAATTAAACTTTCAACCTATCGAATTCAAACAGTTCTTCAAAACAGACAAAAAAAAAAACGGCTACAACATTGTCGTTCATTCGTGTGTGAACGTGTTTTAACACTCGAATTTTTTTAATAGAAAAGGCGATTTCATCTGGACGGTCACGTAAAAAGCCATAACAGTAAAATTTAGAATGGTGAAAATCTCTATGCATATCATGGAAAGCAATTGCACTCGACAGAAGATGGATAATATGATTTGTAATAACAAGAAAAAATTTCTTTCCTTCGAGTACACTCTTACTGCAGAACGATATCAGAATATTTTATAGCAATTCGTTGCATAATCATGGAAGAGGTATATCGACACTGCTCCCTAGTTAGTATAGCTAATTCCAATATGACGGTGCAACATAACACTACGCACATTCAACTTCTGATTTCGTTAACGAAACCTTTGATGATCGCGTTACTGGTCGTAGCTTATTATTACTAAGATCTAAGATTTTTTTTCTTTGGGGTTACCTCAAAATAAAAGCCTACATCAATAAATTATGAATACTTGAATAACTGAGGGTCAATATCAAACAAACAGTTTCCAGAATTTAAGGTATTCAAATATTTGGAAATAAAATGTTAAAAACTTACAAATGCCTTTTTTTTAAAAAATACGAGTACGCCTACCTACTGACATAGATAAGTTGTGTTTTATATTGGATACCCAATGTATGCGTGCGCGCGCGCGCGCGTGCGCATGTGTATATTGTGGCGAGCAAATTAATTCGAACACAATATTTTTAAGAGAAAATGTTATTTTTAAAGGAAAAAATGTATAATAGTCAAACTTACTCAAATTTAAGTTCATATTTAAAACTAAGTTTATATTTAAACTACGATTGTTGATTATCTCACTGATCTTCTTTGGAATTGATTTCAATAAGATAGAACAATGATTTTTTGATTTCTTCATCTCTAAACCAAAATTGATCACTAGATCAGGACCAATAACCCATCGGGTTGGTCTAGTGGTTAACGCGACATCGCAAATCAGCTGATTTCAAAGTCGAGAGTTCAAAGGTTCAAGTCCTAGTAAAGATAAAAATTTTTATACAGATTTGAATACTAGATAGTGGATACCGGTGTTCTTTAGTGGTTGGGTTTCAATTAACCACACTTCACAGGAGTGGTCGACCTGAGATTGTACAAGACTACACTTCATTC
>JAAAKQ030074864.1:0-15288 GCA_010016005.3 Zanna intricata | reverse complement strand
TTCTTGTTTATTATCATTCTCGGCACTGTTAAGCAGGCATCCTCGGCACAATCCCGTCGTAAATTAATTAGAAATAATATTGTACTCTATAAGAATGACGCCTCTGGAAGCGAGACGGATACTGACATCACAGATTCAGACAACTCCTAAATCTTGGCAAAGTTGATACATAATATTGAAATTGTATTTATTTTATAATAAATAACTTATAATTCTCGGTTCCAATAAACAACAAGAGAGAAATTGGGGAACACCGGTACGTTGTCCAAAGCATAATCAATGCCCACCATCGCGTCTAAAAGAACCGTTGTCGAAATTTTTTACCAACCTGGCTCCCAAAGATAACAAAAAAGAAGTGTTTAATTTGAAAAGGCATACTGAACTGTTAGGTTACGTATGAGATTTTCAGAAACTTCATGGATTAGTGCCGTGCATGCAACAGTACAGCCACAATAAGAACAACTACATGCGGTCTTACTGTTGTGTAAATTTGCTACATAGAACTGCAGATTGCCCTAAACACAGAAATACACCGGTTACATGTGCGCTCTGCCAATCGAACCATCTAACTAATTACAGAGGTTAAGGAGTCCAGGATAAGGAAATCCTGAACTGAGATTGTACAAGACTACACTATATTCACATTCATACACATCATTCTCATTCATCCTCTGAAGTAATACCTTACGGTAGTTCCGGAGGCTAAACAGATAAAGAGAAGAGAAAGAGAGGACAAGGAAATCCTGGACAGGAAAGAGAGGCAAAGTAATCAATCCTCTAGAAAGAAAGCTACTCCCTCGATATTACTCCCTCCGAACAAACGGAGCATTTCCTTTGATCTAGGCAGTGCAACTTTCGCTTCGTTAAGTAAAGAAACGACTGGAGATCCAATCGCGTATTTCAACGGTAGTCCTCGATCCTATATTATCACGGCTGTTGAAAAAACCATAGTGATAACTTCTTTTTTTTTTTTTTCGGTGAGTTGCGAAGGAATGCATTTCCGCACGTCCCATGGGGTCTTCATGGGTGTGAGTCGGACTCACAACCGGGAACACTAATTGTCCCAAACTAGCCCTTCTAGCGAACTAAACGAGCGGCTAAGCAGTGTAACCTGCCCCCTACCGACTAAACCTCCCTCACCGCTCTCCGCCGCCCCGAGACCGAACCCGCAGTTAAGCATTACTCAGCCTCGTGGAAGTGCCTTTGGGTCTGAAAGATCCGGAGTCCCCGTGCGCCATCATCGCCACCCATCCAAGCAAGCTCGGGCGAATGACGACTCAGCAGAGGGCTATCCGTCACCCCGTCCCCTCCGGACTGGCAATATTTTTATTCTTATTTATTATTATGTGTGTGTAACTCTTAGTGCATGTGCGTGTTCATGCCGAAGGCTCAGGAGTCCCAGTGCGTCCTCATCGCCGCCCATCCCCTGAAGCAGGGACGCGTGACGACTCAGCAGAGGGCTGTCCCTCTCTCCAACTCGTCCGTGTATGTGTATGTGTGACACCGCCGAGGGTTCAGGAGTACCCCTGCATCATCATCACGGCCTATCCCCGAAGGGACGTGCGACGACTCAGCAGAGGTCTGTCCCTTCCCCTGGCCCTCTACTACAACTTCCGTGTTTTTTTGTTTTTTTTTTACAATGCACAATAGAATAAAAACACATTTTAATGATAATACCGACTGCATTGTGTTGCAAAATTACACAAAATTAACATACCTAACAAACACAATAGCTACTTCTGGACACAGTCCCTGCACCTTTTCACCTAGTAGGGGGTACACGTGCCCGCGGGAGTTCCTCTCCCTCCTTCTTCTCAATATGCGGTGGGCCAAGTCTGCCAGCAGCCTCCAATCTTCTTCGCTGGACACCATTCAGCCAATCACGCTGTCTGGTGTCAGCAGTCCTCCCACACGCCTCCGATCAGCCTCCCACCGAACGCAGTCAAACCAGGTGTGTCAAACTGTGTCCTACTCCGCGCAGTACCTGCACGCCGCTGATGTTCTGCGCACCTAAACCTGTGCAGGTATCTGCCGCAGGTATCTAACTCTCCACGCCCGGAGAGCATAATCGACTTCACCGTGCTTCCGCTCCACCCGCAATCTTACATCTGGTATCAGGAGTCTAGTCCATCTCCCGACTTAGTCCACCTCCCATCTTGCCTTCCAACGCTCCATGATCTGAGCCCTCGCCTCTTCCTTCGGAGCCCCGCCGAACCTCAGACACCGTTCTTCAATCACCAGGTAGATCGGCGGAGTTCCCGCGATGGCAAAGACCGCACTGTAAGAGACCGTTCTGTATGCGCTTGCTACCCTGAGAAGCAGCCTCCTATGGATTGACTCCAGCATCATTCTGTACTTTCCCATGTCCAACGCCCACCTCCACACTGGGGCCGCATACAGAAGTACCGACGTCACCGTTGTCGCAATGACCTTCCTCTTTTTTTCTTTCGCTCCGTCCCAGCGATGGAGAAGCGCACGTTCCAAAGCGGCCTCCAGCCGGAGACGAGAGCTTTGGACTTCCCCGGCGCTATCCTAAGGCCGTGCCCCGACATCCAGTCATGGATCATTCCGAGTGCCTCATTGCCCCTGGCTTCCACCTCGTCTTCCGTTTTTCCTTCCACTAGCAGGGCCAGGTCATCCGCAAATCCGATGATGTCCCCCCCCCGCCGGATATCTCAACCGAAAAACTCCGTCATATGTAGTGTTCCACAGGAGGGACCCAATACTGATCCTTGCGGGATCCCCACTCTTATCTGAAACTCCTCGACTCCGGCGTCCGTGTTGATATATATTCTCCAGTCGCTCAAGTTTCCCGTAGAACATGCTGGAGCTGACAGGTGATTCCCTTCGCCTCCAATGCCTGTCCTATTAGTTCCGAGGGCAGGCTATTGAAGGCGTTCCTCACGTCCAGTAGTACCATGGCCGGGATTGTCCTGGTTCTTAGAGTCCCGCTTGCCACCTGGTTCGCGTAGCGCATCACCTCCTGTACTGCCTGGACCGTCGACCTGCCTTTTGTGAACCCGCATTGCTTGGGGAAAGTCCTCCGCCGAGTTCGAGTTCCACCGCCGTTAGCCTTCGCTTGATGATCTTTTCGTATATCTTACCCAGTGTGCTCAGCAAGCATTTGGTCGGAAGGCTCCAGGATCATCAGGCGACCGGCCCGGCTTTGGTATCAGAACCAATCGCACAGCCCTCCAGCAAGCCGAAAACGCTCCCCTCGTGAAGTAACTGTTCAAACAGTCCAGTATCGTCCTCGGAAACGCGTCAACTATCAGGTGAGCCACCTCTCCCGAAACCCCATCTGGGCCCGGGCTCTTCTTGACGTTCACCTCTGCGGCAGCTGCCTGTAACTCCGGAAGGGAAATCCGTCAGACATCGTCCATGGCCGCCAACCTCCAATTCACTTCCGGCAGTCTAGGGAAGAGCGAGTCTACTATGGCGCCAATCTTGTTGGTGGAGATAACCGGCAGCCTACGACCAGACTCTTCGTGACAAGTTTGTAGGCCTGTCCTCCAAAGGTCTTCCTGTAGTTGGACGAGGAGCCTCCTCCACGACTCTCCCTTCTCCTTCCGGATTTTCCGTTTCAGTAGTCCTCGTTGCCGCTGGAGGGCTTCTCTCAGTTCTTCCACCTCTCCTTCACTACCTCTCAGTCTGCGGCGCTGGTAAGCTCTGCGTAGATGTTGTACGCTGGCTCGAAGCCTACCAATCTCGGTGGTCCACCAGTACACTCTTCTGGGACTCCGCCGCGACTGGAGTTCTTCTCTACACGCCGTCTACACCATGTGCTCAAGCGTTTCCGGATCCAAGGGATTTTCGTACTCCCGGCTTTCCCTCTTCTTGTGGCCTCCGCAGCTGTAGCAGGATTTGGATCTGTCCGGTCCTTTACACCCTGCCGCCATGAGCCCTTCCTCACAGTACCTGTAGCATCTTGGCCGTTCTTCCTTCAGGAAGACCTAACGACTTCCACCCGATCTTCAGCCTTCCAGCTGTCAACATGATATCCGCCGCTCTTCTGAGCAGCACCACCATTCTGGGACTGTGTACAGGCCGGCCGCAAGGAGGTGACCTGATCGAGTGATCTGTCTGCGGGATGGCCTCCTGTATCGCAGTCAGGATTTTTTCACTGGTGACCTCACATTCGAGGCCCCTGGGATGGACTGCCGTTGGTCTGGCATCCCTGCCTCCTTCGGCGATTCTATATAAAAACTCCTAGAGTGCAAGAAATAACTCCTAGAATTATTATTCTTGCACTCGTGCTGTAAGAGTCTCCACTTCACCGCCAGCGGTCTTTCCTCGGAGCTCAAGGCCTTC
Source organism: Zanna intricata (assembly GCA_010016005.3). NCBI lineage: Eukaryota > Metazoa > Arthropoda > Insecta > Hemiptera > Fulgoridae > Zanna > Zanna intricata. The sequence goes on along the minus strand of JAAAKQ030074864.1, from coordinate 10,977 downwards.
GCTCTGGCCCTTTTGAACGGATATGCTCACTCCAGCTAGACCCTTTCCGGCCTCCGTCTTTACCTCCTTCAGCAGCTGGGCATACGAGAGCCCCTCCTTTCGTATGGTTACAGTCTTGGTCGCCGGTTTTTTCAGCATGGGTGGCCTGCGACCTCGTTCTTTGGCCGCGAAGACTTTTCTCTCGCATCCGTCTTTTCGTGCCAGGTAATCTTGAAGTCTGCGACCATGTGTGCCGTTTTTCCCACCGCGGTACTAACAGGAAGTGGTGCACCAGCCACAGCCTCAATCCTGGCCAGACCATTGACGATAGGTCTAGCCACGTCCTTATCCGCTAGTCCGGAGTCCAGCACCAGTATGAACGTTTTCCCCATTCCGTCTTGCGCGTCTCTTAGCAGGACCTTTGCAGTGTCCCTGAGGACATAGCCTGGAGTGAACTTGCCGCATTAAGCAGGCAGATGCAGGGTCCTCATCGCACACCCTCCTCGAATGCTCACTCTGGTTTGTCCGCAGTCAGGTCCAGAACCATGGCCTTCCTTCCCCTTTCCCCCCGGTTTAGGTAGGCCGCTCTTCATAACTTTATGTCGGAAGACTTCCTCCGGCCACCTCAATGAGATAAGCTCCGGCAGCATTTCTTCAGCAACCCCTGCCTCAGTTTCTTCAAGGACAATCGCCGCCTCAACCACCGACGAGTCTTTTTACTCCTTTGTAGACATCATTAGAGACAATGGAGACAAGGCGACATCCGTCTGCGACCCCGCATATAACGTTTCAGCTGGTGCCAGACTCTCCACAAAGTCGATGATGGCATCCACCTTCTTGTCTATGATCCATGCGGACTCCTTGATCTCACGCTTGGTCTTGGTCTCTGTTATCAACCCTAACAGTCTGGTGACTTCATCACGGAGGTCGTTGAGATCCTGACGCGACCTCCGCGGTTGTGCCTGCATCACATCTCAAGGGCTCGAGTTCTCGGCGTCACAGCTCGAAATGCTCCCAAGCCGGGGCCTCTTCCTTGTCATCCTCTGCAGCTGCTCCTTTCTTGTCCTCAATACGCCTTCCACTGCCTCAAATCACTGCCCAGTTGACGTTTCCGTGTATAATTCGGGCGGAAGGAGGGTATGGAAAAAATATTATATATATATATATATATATTTCCCTTTTCTTCTCTTTCCAAGTCCGCACGAGGTAATTTAAAAATTGCCGCTATTATCAAGCTGAGTGCAAAGAGATAGCTGCACTCGGTAGTGTGGTTGGACGAAAAATGGCGCGGTCAATTTTGTTTTTTTTTAATAGAACTAAAGTTTGTTTTTGCACACAAAAAGTACTTAACAGTAGTTTATAACTATTAGTAAAGAGTTTAACGTGAAATATTCCTAAATTAAATAGTTATTCACTAAGTTACCTAGGCCACGTGGTCTTATACGTTAACTATAGTCTACCAGTTTTTTGTTCCATAGTGATAACTAAAATAAGCTACATGTATGTAGCATATTAATAAATGTAACTAAGAAAATGGATAGTACAACAATTATGTAATGTAAAATTCTTGGTTACTAAGGTAACCAACAAAATTTATTGGTCTCTAAACTTCTAAGGGTCCTCTAAGGGTCTTCCAATCGTCCTTCTAAGGGTCTTTTAAGGGCTGCCTGGAATATCAATGGTTTCGTTTCGAGGACAGAAACTAGAGGCTTTAATGATGGCGAGACGTTAGATGTTGTTCTCCCCGAGATTTCACGAATCGTTGAAATTTTCGTCTTCATGGTTATTCAGTACAAAAATGTTGTTCAATATGATGTTTTGTTTCCTCCTTATTTGATGTTAAACAAATTAACTGTTTCTTCTTCTTATTTCATAAAAGCATTTAAATTTCATATTCCAGTTGACGAGTTAACTAGCTGATTATTATTATTTACGAGTATTATTACCTTTTTCTACTGTATTGTTAGTCTATTTAATACATTGATACATATGACTTCTTTCTTAATAAATATAAATATGTTATTAATGATTCTATAATAAACATATAATGAATTAACATTTACATTATATAAACATAATCTATTCGAATATAAAAATGTAAAGGATATCGTGTATAAATATACTATAATCAATATAAATATGTTAAACTATTTATAAAATAATTGAACAATATTTAAAATATATTGTTCAATATATGATTGATCTAACGCCATAAGTTAAGAATAATGAAGATGAATTAAGGCGCAGGTATTCGAACAAATGTCATTTTTCAGTTATAAAAGGAAAACTGGATTTGGAGGTGATTTTCCAAGAAGACGGTCGAAGAGTACAGGTTGCAATCTCGACAGGTTTTTTTTCATATGAATTTTTTATCAGGTACAACAAATTTCATGACGATAAGAATATTACCAGTACTTCACGTATTCTTCTAATAAAAAAAAAAAAAATTAAAAATGTAGAATTATGCGACAAGAATTAAACATGCTCAACCACTTTTTACGTTTATTTATCCATATATCTAAAAATTCTAATTTACATTTTAAAAACCAGTGTTCGATTTATTTTTAACTGTAGGAGTATAAAGTACATTTATTTAAGGTCGGTTGCAATGTGGAGATTTCTGATAGGTGGCGATTATTTTTATTTTTAACATACTTCTTTTTATATTTTGTACGTTTTAAATGTTAATTATTGCATATACTTAAATAGAATTTCGAAACTGGAGGAAAAAGTCTTTTATAATTTACTTTGCATACAACATATAATAAAACTATTTTTATAAAAATTAATGCGAAGGAGGAGAATTCATCACAGACGTCTGCCATCAACGTTACATACAATAAGAACACACACTCTTATGTGAACACACAATATGCAATATGAACACACACTCAGCTATATAGAGCTGTAATATATAGTGAGATGGACAGTAAAAATCCATCATTATATCTATGTGAAGAAATAAACGTAGAAAACTTTTCCTAAAGTAATCTGCTGGTTTGCGAGATCTATTTATTTCTTTGCAGAAAAAAAACTATAACCTTCCAGTTATTTTGAAATTTTTAAAAATGTATATCATGATCTGAAAATTAATATTTGAGTTCCGTTATCACAATTAATTGATAAAAAGGGTTTATTAAATAGTTTTTTTTAATCTCCAAAACCACCGTTAGGTTTTACATCAGGGGATGGATGAGATGTATAACTTGTAGCGTATGTGAAAAAAGCCATGCCTGACAGGGATTCGAACCCAGGACCTCGGGATGAAAGGCCAAGACGCTACCAGTCGCGCCACGAAGACCGGCAATATTAAATCAATTTGGCATGAAATAAATCTACTGTAACCAATGTCTTTTAGTGTAAATTGCTAATCAGCCTCCGTGGCGCGAGTGGCAGCGTCTTGGCCTTTCATCCGGAGGTCCCGGCTTCGAATCCCGGTCAGGCATGACCTTTTTCACACACGCTACAATTCATTCATCTCATCCTGTGAAGATATAACTAACGGTGTTACCGGAGGTAAAAAAAAAACCGTTGCTAATCAGTTGCAGCGATTTTTTGAATTTTTCACGGAGAAATGGACAGATGCTGTGTGATTTATTCATTATTTAAATATTATTTGAATATTTTTCATCAATAATATCCCAAACCCTAAAAATGAATATCTATGTAAATTTAATTTAGAAAATAACGATATATGTTAACATTTTACTAGCATTTTTTCCTGATTTCTTTTTTTATCGTTCTGAAATAATAAAAATGGTATAAGAACATTTAATAATTTCGAAAAAATAAGACTCAAAATCTGACTAGATTTTCGGACGGTCGCCATGTAATAAAAGTATTCCTATACAATAAATTTATTAATTTTATTATTCATCGAAATTATTGAAAAGTAATTTGAAAATCTTTCTAATTTTTTTCTTTATGAAAGGACTTTCATATATAACTTTCAAAAACTTTTCAGTTTTTGCTGAAAAAATGCTGTACACATCTAAATGGTACACACTTAACCTTTCAAGAAGTATTTAAATTAGAAGTTTTAAATAAAAAGTACAAATTACACTCTCTTACTCACTTACCACCCGAAAAATGGAACAATTCAATCGTGACATTTCATTCTAATTAGAATCCAATTAGTCTAGGCATTTAAGCATTAAATCCATTGCTTGTGTGATTTCTCACATCACCTATAACTCGTTAAAATTTAGAAAACTCAGTTGATGTGCAGGATAGCGGTAGACTGTTGTACCTATCAGAGGGACAAGGAATATAAACAGAAATACCACTAAAGCTTTCGTACATGAATGTGTTTGTTTGCTTTTACCATCCGCTTTAATTGTATTTTTATTTATGTTTTTGCTTTTTATGTCAGATGTAAAAAAAAAGTATACTTATCTTTATTGGTTCAATTTAATTAATTTCGTTTTTTTATATTTTATTCATTAATCATAGATTCTAATACTTTCGTTTTATCTTGAAAAAGAGTAAAAGTAGGAAAGAAGGATAAGATTTTTATTTTAAGTCCCAGCCATTTCCTCTTTTTCTTTTCTGTTTAGCCTCCGACACCACCGTAACTTATTAATTCAGAGGATAAAAGAGGATGATATATATATATGTAAATGAAGTGTAGTCTTGACAGTCTAAGGTTGACCGTTTCTGAGATTTGTGTTTAATTGAAACCCAACCACCAAAGAACGGCAGTGTCTACAACCATGTCACTTGTGACTATCTAACTCATCGGCAGACATACTGCTAAAATCAACTACTTGAGGCTGAATTGCTGGACTAAACATTTGTTTTTGAACTTACATTTGTTTTTAACTTTTAAGTTCCCTCCTCCCTTCTAACCTGCAGTCAAATATTGGTTAAAGCATTGCAGTTATAAGCATGAGGGAGAATGCAGGTAAAAGAAAGATGTCAATGATGAATACTGAAAAATACTGCTTATAAAACGTGGAAACGATCACAAAATTTATAGTCACGGGTACATTATCCACTCTTTATTATTAGCAATACCAACACTACGTCAGATACTTCAGCTAGAAGTACTGCGCATTTATGTATTTACACTCTTTAAACTTTGACAAGTAATAATGTTTTTATAAATTTCAGTTAGTTATTACGTGAAATTTTATTGCACTTCTTTCATTCTTTCTCAAATGTGAGCAAAAAAGCTGCACACTTCTATCTGTTTTCACGTGTTACATAATATAAGAGAAAACCAACAGTTAAATCGGTAAATTTAAATTAAGTTAATAAAGGTTACTTTAGTCACTTAATAAACGCCTGAAAATATTGCAGAATTTATGCTTCGGGGACGTCGAGAATGGGAGTCGATGGGAAGTATGGTTGCGAGCATCCTGAAGACTGAGGAGGAAGTCCGGAGAGAATGGGAGAAGATCGGTAGCCGATGGGAACGAATGCCCATATGCCGTGTTCAGAGACACCAGTGTACCTGAAGTCAGTATAAGTATTTATGTGAATGTTCTTGTATTTCGTTTTATTATTTTAATATGCTATGTTGAAATAGTACTACGTCATGCCTGTACTTTTTATAACTTTGACTGCAAATGTATAAAATTTGTAATGCCTCAGAAAGAATTGTATTAACATAGATCATTTGTATTACATCAGGTACTGTACTGTACGCTCATCCCCGACCCGAGATCAGATCCGCAACTTAGCATAACTTAGTGTTGGGGGGGGGGAGGCTTGATCTTCCTGCCGATCAACTCTCTTCACGGTCGCTCACTGTCGTTCGTCTACTTCAACAGCCATTCTCCATATTCTATCGGACAGTAATTCCCGTTCGATTCTTGCGTCTAAAGAACCAGGGGGCAGGAGAGTCCCTCACCGTAGCCCAACCCCAGAAGGGACGGAATACGGTTTCACAGAGGGCTGTCCCCTGCCCTAATTCACTTCTCACTGATCAGTTATCCCATTCCACGTCCTCTTCTTCTTTTTGCTTAATAACCCCAGTCACCCAGCTTCTGATCTTCTCCCATCCAGCTGAGCTGGGGAGCATAGTCGTCAGAACTTCTTCTGGTGTGTCGTCAGTCACATGGAGCTGCAATTTGTAGTCCACTCATCGGGGACAACCGAAAAAGGTGTGTTCTACCGAATCTACTCCTTCACAGTAGAGGCAATTCCGCCAGTCTCGTCTCTTGAAGTGGTGAATATAGTCATTAAAGGCCCCATGACCTGTGAAGAACTGGAAGAGACAGTAATCTACCTCTCCATGACCTCTCCCCAGCCAGAGGCTCAGAGGAATTAGACATCTTGTCCACACCGCCACCAGTGCCTCGCTCCAGATCGTTTGAAAATCCTTGTGGAGCAGGACGTCAGCTTCCCCTCGCGACATTCCATGTCATACTCGTGACCGTTGTTTTGCGATCAGACAAATGGGGGGAGTGCCCGAGAGCATTTTATGCATCCCCTTCCTTTGCATCATTTGGAGCTTCAAGGCATTCTTCTTCTTCAAAAGAGCAGGTTTCCAGATAGGTATGGCATACAATAGCGTCGCCATTGCTCCTACCAAGAGCAATTTTCGTTTTGAGGCCTCTATGAGGAACCATAGCCTTGTTCAGCGTACTAATAACTCCTTCTGCTTTTTTTTATACATATTCGATGTGTAATAAAGGGTAAAAAGTAATATCTAACTTTATCAAACCATACGGCACATTTTTTTTTTTTTGCAAACCTACAGAATACTCCAGCGTACGAAAAAGGGCCTTATCATACTTTCGAGTTCATTTTGAATAAATTACCGACCCACTTAAAAGATATTCCTATATTAATTCATTTAAACTAAAAGTTTTACTTTTACGGGAATCAGATTCTCTGTCGATGACTTTTTAAATACTAATTAAAAGTATAATTGGAGAAAAAAAGAAGAATACTTTGCTCTTTGATTAACGAGCACAAATAGTATGTTTTTTATTAATATTTTTACTTTTACATAATTTACTACTACTTGCCGTATTTGAATCTATAATTCGGCATTATCCTGTTTTCTGAAGAAAGTAAATAACATAAAAAGATTTGAAAATATTCTATTCTCGAAAATATTCTATATAATCTCTTTAAAGGGCAAAAAACTAATTTTAACATTTTTATTTTAAGAATTAATTAAACTGTTGTAAGATTTTGTTGAACCGATTCAATAAGGAGTGAATTATAAATTCGACTATATATATTTATACTAAAAAGTTATCAGGGAATAATATTATCATGTAAAATTATAGTCATTTAATAGTTAAGTATACTTAAACAGTAACCTAATGCTATATTAATGTTAGGGAAATTGATTATAGCAACCCGTTAATATAATCAGCTCGTTTGGGAATTTGTAGGAAATCCAATATATTTGCTAAATAATGCTATCAGAAGTTATTAAAGGTAAACTAATAATAGAAGAAAATTAGCGTAATAAACTTTGTTAACTCACAGATGAAGTTACCAGACGTTAATTGTTGTAGTTGAAAACTCGTAACAATTTTACTTGATGTTACAGACTGCTTCCAAATTTACCCCAGTAGATTTCAGGTGGAAATGTTCTTCTGGGAACCTAAAATTACAAGTGTTGTTAATGCTTGTTGAATTCGTTGTCTTCACAGCTTAACTAAATGTCCTAACATTATCCAAAAACTGGTCGTAAAAGTTAAACTTATATTACTTTTGGCCACATGATTACATCATAACGAACAGAAACTTGTTAAAGTTTACATTATGACGTCATGATAGTGTTAGAAAAAAAAAGCACCGGTACTTGAAATCTATGTCAAGAATTTGACTTTTCAACTTGAGTAGTATTTCCAAATACAACTATTATGTTTTTCAGAACACAACAAATAACTATTTTTATTATTTAATAATCAAATGAATTCAAAAAAGGAAAATTTAGAATATAATTGAAGAGGTGTTTAGTTTTACATGTTTATATAGAGAAATAGTGTACGTTTTGTTATATCTTCTTAAGCTTATTCCATAAAAATAATTCATTTATTTTTATAAAATATATGGATAAGCATTTCAACAATGTTGCCATTAGAAACAATCGTCAGAAAAAAAAACAGATACAAACACAATAATTCTTCCGTTTGAAAAAACGCTCTAAAGAAAATATAACTAAAAAGATAACTATATATATTTACATGGAAAATATTTTTAAACGTTTTTCTTAAAATAAGTTGTCAGAAAAAAATGGAATGAAACAATGTGAGGAACTGCGCCGACAAAATAAAAATAACTACAATGAAATTATAATATTTAGTAAGGAAAAAGGCTCGAAAAAACGTTTTGAATTGAAAACTTCCTTTATGGTTTGATGTTTTTTAGAAATATGTTTGGAAATATAAGTAAACTGAAATAAATTTCTCTAATATTTTTGATTTTATGTAGGCTTCGAACTATATGATATCCAGTGCCACTTCTCGTTACATTGACTGTAATTTTAGGTTTCATTTTCGGTGCAGTTAAGGAAATATTTCGCAAAATAATAGTTTTCAATTGTAATTGTTATTAAATGTGGCTGGTTGATCATTTTAAAGGAGTTTATTCAGTTTACAACCGCTGCCAGAAAATACTTAAGAAAAAAGTAAAACTCTTGTAATAAATTTTACGTTAAAGTTAGCGTAAAACAGTGAGGAAAAAAACAAAATTAAATCTAGTTTACATTAAAAAAAAAATTAATTAATTAATCTAACAGAAAATATTCACTTTAATATTAAATATTTTTAGGAAAACTTCTTTCAGTAGAATAATAGAAGAATAAGTTTAATTCTAGCAGTAATTTGAATGTGTGGTATTGTCAAAATTGACAAACCATTTATATAATAAATGAGTATTGTTTATTGTATTAACATACTTAATATCAAGTTTCTTTGCTTTACCAAACTTAATTACAAAGTTAAGTTTAGTAAAGCAAACTACAAGTTTTACACACAATTTCATGGAAAGAAACAATGAAATAACTATTTAATGCAATTTATTTTGCTGTTGTACGAAGAAAGAGGTTCATAAAGTAATTACCGCGTTTGTAATGTTTCTCCTGAATACTTTAATAAAATGTAAGTGCTTTTTTATTTATATATTTAAGTAAAGAATACGGTACATAAAGGTAATAAAAGTATATAAGAAGGTTGCATTAACTTTATTATGTAACCACAGGACGCTTATTTCTATGTTACACAAACAAATTTTACCGGTACAGTCCTAATTTGAACTTAATAAGTAAAGGAACAAACCAAATAGTTTTATTCAAATCAGTTCGTAACTGCAATAACAATTAGTAATAAAAAAATAAATTATAGATTGTAATTGTAATTTAAGGTTTTAATTCGGAAAAAGAAAATCTATAATATAATCTGGATTAGAACAACTTTTCAAAATAAAAATGATAAACACACACATATGCAGACAAATATATATAATATTAATCCATTTATTACTAACTGTAATAAAAACTAGAAAAGAAAATATGTGAAGAAACTAAAAGATAAGTCATCACAAAAAACAAGCACATTAAACAAAGATGACAAAATATGAAATTAAAAAAAAAAAAAATTATCGGTTCTGTAAAACGAAACATTCTATTCTAAAAACAATTTTTTAGAAAAGTATGGTAAGTTTGCTTGTGATTTATTTAACTTTAGAAAAAAAACCTTTTAAAAGCATTTCTCAGAAATTACGGGGTTACACAAAAATAATTATGTTGTTAGGTTTGATAAAGATGGATTTTGAATGAATTACTAATTATTTATTTAGTTTATCAAAAAGGTAATTCAACCCTAGAAAATGTACCTTTACTATGTTTTCTACAGACTGACTGGAGAGTGAACATTATTACTCGTAGAGAAAGAAACAATGATTACTCCTGTACTTCAAGAGGTAAGTTTCATGGGGTACTGTGATAAGGGAGACAGGGATTGATAATGTGAAGCTACGAATTATTCTGTTGAGGACAATGAGTTTATGCTCTCCCTCTTGAATCATTGGAGATAATTATAGATAATCAACTTACTTTAACTTTTCTATAAGCTAATATCCTGAATAATGTATATAAAATAATTATAAGTCTGATTCACTCTTCATTAATTAAATCGAAAATATAAATGAAATGAGGTATAATTTAAAAATCTTTTGGGAATTTAAATATATGTTACTCATTATAAGAAAATATTACGACGAGACAAATCGAATATTTATTTTCACTAAGTAACAGACTCAAAAGAACGATGTCAGGCTGCATTTCGTTCTATTCATCAACTAAATTTGCGTTTTTTCCTCCAATATATGATCGGTTGAGTAGAGAGAATGGTATTTGCGGAACTCAGTCAGCATTCCATCATGTTCCGTTCGTCATATCTTGCTCAATACAACTATTGTCCTCAAAGAAAACTTTGGCACGCATTTAACAAACTGCTTCTGTGTGTGCAGCCATCTGTGAATTTATTCGTTTATATAACTACGATACATTGGAACGCAAACTTTACATTTACCGATAATTTGAAAATTTTAATAATTAAATACAAAGAGTTCATTTGTATGTTGTCAGACAAGTATTTTACGCGTTAAATTAAATAAATTTCTAAGAACGTAATAATTTTCTCTCATCAAATTATAACATTTTACAAACAGAAATTTCATAAGAGGTATATAAAATATTTAAAAAATGTTGCCTAACAAGCAAGAGGATTCCTTTAGCTAATCTAATCTTTATTGTCGAATAAGTGGATCAGGCTAGTGAATAATTCGTAACAATAGTCGTGCATTTTTGAGGGAAATATTGAAAATATTAAATTCACCATGAAATTTTAAATTAGATAATTCTGGAGAATATAAGTTATTTCAAAATGTCAATTTAACGGAATAATATTTTTTTTCTCCTTTCGTTTGCCCCGCCTCCCAAAGCTAGACCCTCAATGAAGCACAAACTCAGCTCTGAGGGGTGCCATCGCCTCAAGCTGCCCAGGCTGTGCCCTTCTTTTTTTTTTTTTT